>PVKV010008587.1:44805-83657 GCA_004027835.1 Alouatta palliata | reverse complement strand
TCACCCCCTCCATCCCCCGCCCCGGGCCAGCTCTTAGCCAATGGCAGGCGGACTCCAGAATGTGAAAGCCCAGCTCCCTTTGCCTGAGTCTAGACAGACCCTGGGGCAGAACTTACACTGCAGAGCCTTCCTGCAGATTGGGCCAAAGCCACCCCAGGGGGATGTTGCCAAAGACCTTGTCCTGGCTTGGCTCCTAAGTCCTCTCCTTCAGCTCCCTTACAGACTTCCCCAGACCACAGCCTTCCTACATGACTTGCACACAGTTCCTCGCCACAGGGCGTGCTTCTGCGGAACCCAACCTAAAACAGAGGGGAAAATGGATTCTAGCCTTTCTCAGATTCAGAAACAAGAGACTCAAATGGCCCGGGCCTCCCGCCTTCCACCTCCCGCCTCCCACCTCCCGCACACGGGCCTGTGTATCAGGTTTCTGCAAACAGAAGCAAGTGGCTTGCAACATGTTTGCAAGCAGCCGTCATCGTTTCCAGGATTTGCTATGACTCGGGTTGCAATGTTTTATTTCAGTTCAGTTCACAGACAGACATGAGCTACACTCCAGGGCTCATGCCCAAATCCGTGGTTTGGAACTTGAGACACACTGTCCAGGATGGCCAGCATTAGGACGGCACCCACCGGGCGACAAGCCTGTTCCCAGAACAGCCTTCTTTTTTATTTTTATTTTATTTTTGTTTATTTATTTATTTATTGAGACAGGGTCTTACTCTGTGGCCCAGGCTGGAGTGCTGTGGTGCAATCATAGCTCACTGCAGCCTTGACCTCCCAAGCTGAAGCGATCCTCCCACCTCAGCTCCCCAGCCCCAGTAGCTTGGGACCACAGACATATACCTCCATTCCTGGTTAATTTTTTTTCTTTTTTTTTTTTTTTTGGTAAAGACCAGGTTTCACCATGTTGCCCAGGCTGGTCTTGAACTCCTGGACTCAAGTTATTCACCTGTCTCAGCCTCCTGAAGTTCTGGAATTATAGACATGGGCCATTACACCCAACCAGAAAAACCTTCTTAACCCATGTGTTACCAAACCTTGATTTTGTTTTATTTTATTTTATTAGTTATTTTTGACACAGAGTCTCACTCTGTTGCCCAGGCTGGAGTGCAGTGGCGTGATCTCATCTCACTACAGTCTCCACCTTCTGTGTTCAAGCGATTCAAGTATTCTCCTGTCTCAGCCTCCCAAGTAGCTGGAATTACAGGTGCATGCCGCCACACTAGGCTAATTTTTGTATTTTAGCAGTGATGAGGGTTCACTATGTTGGCCAGGATGGTCTTGAACTTCTGACCTCAGGTGATCCACTGGCATTGGCCTCCCCAGTTGCTGGAATTACAAGCATGAGCCACCGTGCCCGGCCTGAATCTTGATTTTAAATAAGTTAGTGTGAGTTCCAGTGGTCTTCCCCCAGTTTGAGGTGGAAGATAACTTTTCCCCTCCTGGAATCAAGTCTGCTATTCAGTACGGCAAATAGGAGATCTGGGAGCTCAAAGACCTTGGAGCAGCCAGGCATGGTGGCTCATGCCTGTAATCCCAGCACTTTGGGAGGCCAATACTGTTGAATCGCCGGGCGCGGTGGCTCACGCCTGTAATCCCAGCACTTTGGGAGGCCGAGGCGGGTGGATCACGAGGTCAAGAGATCGAGACCATCCTGGTCAACATGGTGAAACCCCGTCTCTACTAAAAATACAAAAAGTAGCTGGGCATGGTGGCACGTGCCTGTAGTCCCAGCTACTCGGGAGGCTGAGGCAGGTGAATTGCTGGAACCCAGGAGGCGGAGGTTGCGGTGAGCCGAGATCGCGCCATTGCACTCCAGCCTGGGTAACAAGAGCCAAACTCCGTCTCAAAAAAAAAAAAAAAAAAAATACTGTTGAATCACCTAAGGTCAGGAGTTCGAGACTAGCCTAGTCAACATGGTGAAACCCTATCTCTACTAAAAATAAAAATAATTAGCCAGTTGTGGTGGTGGGCGCCTGTAGTCCCAGCTACTCCAGAGGCTGAGGCAGGAGAATTGCTTGAACCTGGGAAGAGTAATTGCAGTGAGCCAAGATTGAGCCACTGCACTCCAGCCTAGGTGACAGAGTGAGACTCTGTCTCAAAAAAAATGCCCTAAGAGCTGTGCCACTCACATGCCCTGGGATAGGCCACTGGCCCTCGCTACCCTCCAAATGCCCCCATCTGTGCAATGGACACAAGAACACCAGCCTTTCAGGACTAGAGTGAGAACTGTTCAGTAATGTTAGGCCAGGTGCAGGGCTCACACCTGTAATGCCAGCACTTTGGGAGGCCTAGGCGGGTGGATCACTTGAGGTCAGAAGTTTAAGATCAGCCTGACCAGTATGGTGAGACCCTATGTCTACTGAAACAAAACTTAGCCGGGCATGGTGGCACATGCTTGTAGTCACAACTACGTAGGAGGCTGAGGTAGGAGAATCAGTTGTACCCAGGAGGTGGAGGTTGCAGTGAGTCGAAATCACCTGTGGGAAGCAGAAAAGTTTCTTTTTAAAGTTTTCTTTCTTGTTAAAAAATAAGTGTGCTAATAACTTTAAGCCCTATCCTATGTAGCTGTTAGACACGCCATGCTTACAGGCACGTAGTGTGTTCTATGTCCTTGTACTTTAACCAAGATATCTGTACTGGACGTGCTCACAGGCATGTCCCAGCTCTCCATTGCTTTTACCTGTTTAGAAAAGTATCAAGTTATTAGCCAGTCGGGTTTTAGTTTAGATTATGAGGTCTGGCCCCAGCCAAGGGAGATCAGACACAGCAGTAAGGACGACCCTAGATGCGTAAGGGATAAATTTGTGTGTTTTCCTTTGTTTATGGTACTCTCGTGGCAAGATGGCTGGCGAGGGTACCCTTCCTGCAGCCCAGGAAGTAAAAATTGCATTGCTGAAAGATGCTTCATCTCAATGCTACTTTTTCTTTGTGGCATCGAGCATCTATCTCCAGCGTCTATTTCCAACATCACTTGAGGCTAGGACTTCGAGACCAGCCTAGGCAACATAACAAGACCCTGTCTCTACAGGAAAAAAAAAAAAATGTAATTAGCTTGGCATGGTGATACACACCTGTGGTCACAACTACTCTGGTGGCTGAGATGGAGGATGGCTTGAGCCCAGGAGGTAGAGGCTGCAGTGAGCTATCATTGCACCACTGCAGTCCAGCCTAGAAAACAGAATGAGACTCTTTCAAAAAAAAAAAATTAAGAGATGCATCACTTCACAGTTCTGGAGGCTAGACGCCTGAAACTAGGCTAGACGCTTGTACTGAATAACTGACTTGCTTCCGGGAGAGAAAAAGTTATCTTCTGCCTCAAACTGGGGGAAGACCCCAGGAACTCAGATTAGCTTCTTTTAAATCAAGGAGCCGAAGACAGGACCTTCCTGGCCTTGGCACCTGGCTGCATCACTCCAACCTCTGCCTCTCTTGTCACACAGTCCCTTGTCTCTTTTCTCCGTGCCTCTTGTATGGATATGGGTCATGATGGATTAAAGGCTCACCCCCCTCTAGAGCGACCTCATCTTAACCAAGTCACATCTGCAACAATTATGTGGAAATGAGGTCACAGTCAGAGGTTCTGGGGGCCAGGACTGCAAAGTTTGCTTTTGTGGGAGACCCAGGTCAACTTCTAACAATGGATAAACAAATAAACGGTCCCATACAAACAAATGCTGTTCAGTCATAAAAGGGAATGAGGCCAGGCATGGTGGCTCACGCCTGCAATCCCAGCACTTTGAGAGGCCGAGGTGGGCGGATCATGAGGTCAGGAGATCGAGACCATCCTGGGCACATGGTGAAACCCTATCTCTACTAAAAATACAAAAACTATCCGGGCGTGGTGGTGGGTACCTATAATCCAAGCTACTCAGGAGGCTGAGGCAGGAGAATCGCTTAAACCCAGGAGGCGGAGGTTGCAGCAAGCCAAGATCGGGCCACTGCACCCTAGCCTGGGTGACAGAGGGAGACTCCATCTCAAAAAAAAAAAAAAAAAGGAAAACAGGAGTGAACCAAGAGTGTAGTAACCATCACAAGCCTCCTCAACAAGCCCCAGAGAGAGATGACCCCAGAGGAGCTCCAGAAGCGCAAGGAGGAGGAATTTAACACGGGCCCACTGTCTGCGCTCACGCGGTCAATCAAGAACAACACCCAAGGGCTCCTCAGCTGCCACAGCAATAAGAAACTCCCGGGCCCTGTGAAGGCCTCCAGCAGGCACTGCAACAGGGTGCTAGAGAACGAGAAGGAGACGCGGACTGAGGTACCCAAGAGCGGCAAGGGCAAGAAGAAGTCCAAGCCAGTCGGCAAAGACCACTACATCGCCAGGATGTTCCTGTGTGGGAACCGGGCCATCGTGGTCCTGCGGCACCCGCTTATCGCCGGCAGGTAGGGTCCACCTATCCGTTGACAGAACTCACTCCTGGGTCCTATGAAGACCGTCGCCATTGGTGTTGAGAATAATAAAGTTCTGTGCGTTTCTTCTAAAAAAAAAGAAAGGAAGGGAGAGAGAGGGAGAAAGAGAGAGAGAAGGAAGGAAGGAGAAAGAAAGAAAAGAAAGAAGAAAGAAAGAAAGAAAGAAAGAAAGAAAGAAAGAAAGAAAGAAAGAAAGAGAAAGAAAGAAGAAAGAAAGAAAGAAAGAAAGAGGGAGGGAGGGAGGAAGGGAAGGAAGGAAAGAGAGAGAGAAAGAAAAGAAAGAAAAGGAAGGATGGAAGGAAGGAAGGAAGGGAAGGAAGGAAGGAAGGAAGGAAGGAAGGAAGGAAGGAAGGAAGGAAGGAAGGAAGGAAGGAAGACAGGGAATGAAATTCTGGTCCATGCTACAGCACAAACTCTAAAACTTTATGCTAAATGAAAGATGCGGGACATAAAAGGCCAGATATTGTACTATTTCACTTACATGAAATAGCCTGAACAGGCAAATCCATAGAGACGAAAAGTAGATTATAGGGGCTGGAGGGAAGGGAAGAATGGGAAGTGATTGCTCATGGGCGTGGAGTTATTTTTAGGATAATAAAAAATGTTCTGGAATTAAACAGCAATGACAGCACAATTTTGTAAATATACTAAAAGCTACTGAATGATACATTTTAAAAGGGTGAATTGATGGTATTTAAATTGCATCTTGATTTTCAAAAAAAAAAAAAAAGAGAGAGAGACCCTGTTTAAGAGGATGAAAAGACAAGCTACAGACTGGGAGAAAATGTTTGCAAACCACATATGCCCCAAAGCACTTGCATTTAGAAAATATTGTTTAAAAAGGAGCTCTTCAAAAACCAACAGTAAAAAATCTAATTAGAAAATAGGCAAAAGAAATGAAGACACATGGCTGGGAGCCATAGCTCATGCCTGTAATCCCCGCACTTTGAGAGGTGGAGGAAGGCAGATTACCTGAAGGCAGGAGTTCAAGACCAGCCTGCCCAGTGTGGTGAAACCTCCGTCTCTACAAAAATACAAAAATTAGCCGGACATGATGGCAGAGCCTATAATCCCAGCTACTCAGGAGGCTGAGGCAGGAGAATCTCTTGAGCTGGGGAGGTGGAGGTTGCAGTGAGCTGAGATCATGCCATTGCACTCCAGCCCGGGCTACAGAGCAAGACTCTGTCTCAAAAAGAAAAAAGAAAAAAAAAAAAAAAAAAAAAAAAAAAAAAAAAAAAAAAAAAAAAAAAAAAAAAAAAAAAAAAAAAAAACACAATAAATGAAGAAACATTTCATTGAAAAAGATACACAGATGGAAAAATAAGCACATGAAAAGATATTAAATACCATTAGCCACTGGAGTGAGGTCAATTAAAACCACAGTGAGATATCACCAGATGCTTTCAGAACAGCTAAAGTAAAAAATAAAAATAGTAACAACACAAAGTGCTGGTGAGGATGCAGGGAAACTAGATTCCCTCATATTTTGCTGGTGAGAATGTAAACTGGTACGTCTACTCTGAAAATAGTTTGGCTGTTTCTTCAAAAACTCAACATGTACATATCATACAACCTAGCAATTGCACTCTTGGGCATTTAAACGAGAAAAATAATGGAAAGTTATGGTCACACAAAAACCTACACACAATTGTTCACAGCTGCCTTGTTTATAATAACCAAAAACTGGAAACAACCCTGAATTATAATCCCCATGGGCCCTGTAATCCCCACTTGTCAAGGGCAGGACCAGTTGGAGGTAATTGGATGATGGGGAGGTTTCCCCCAGGCTGTTCTCCTGCTAGTGAGCGCGTTTCACGAGATCCGATGGTCTTTTTTTTTCCCCCATCATCAATATTTATTGAGCATTTACAGTGTACTGGGCACAATAAAACATACAGAAAACATTGTCCCTGCTCTTGAGGAGCTTACATTCTGAAAGAAAATATACACCTCTTTTAAAATGGCATTTTTGTTTGCTGTTTTCTGCAAAGTACTGAGGAAATATTTTGTAAAGTGAGCTTTGGGTATAACTTAACCCCATTGTTATCTAGAGAACAGAGAAAGAGAAAAAGGAAGGATTTTAAAGGCAGACAATGACATTCAGGATAGGTAGGGTTTTAAAGGGAGATAAACACAATCTCATCAACTAAGGATTACTACCGTTATTTGACTGAGGTTGCCGCTGGTGACGACAAGAAAGGGCTTGTGGATCTGATGGTCTTATAAGCATCTGGCATTTCCCCTGCTTGCACTCACTCCGGGCTGCCACCCTCATCTGCTTCTCCTTTGCCTTCAGCCACGAGTGTAAGTTTCCTAAGGCCTCCCCAGCCATGCGGAACTGTGAGTCAATTAAACCTCTTTCCTTTATAAATTACCCAGTCTAGAGTATTTCTCCATAGCAATGGGAGAGTGGACGGATATAAACCCCTTGCCCTTCAATGAAAGTGTAACATCCCCTAGGGCCGGGAGCGGTGGCTCACGCCTGTAATCCTGGCACCTTGGGAGGCCGAGGTGGGTGGATCACCTGAGGTCAGGAGTTCAAGAAAGTGTAACATCCCCAACCCAAACACTTCTAATTAATAAAAGGGAACAAACCATAAATACACATAATAACTTTGATGGATCTCAAGAGAGTTATGCTGAGTGAGGAAAAAAAGCTAATCTCAAAAGGTTACATACTATAGGAATCCATTTATAAAACATTCTCTAAATGTAAATGACAACCTTACAGAGATGAAGAAGAGATTAGTGGCTGCCAGGGATTAGGAACTGGGGTGAGTGGGTGGGTAGGACTGTAAGGGATAGTGATGGAACCGTTCTGTATCTTGATTGTGGTGGCTGTCACACAAATCTGCACAGGTGATAAAATTACATCACACACAGTCAGGCATGGTGGTTCATGTCCATAATCCAGCATATTGAGAGGCAAAGGTGGGAGGCCAAGAGTTCAAGACCAGCCTGAGCAACATAGTGAGACTCCATCTCTACAAAAAAATTTTAAAATCACTAGGCATCGTGGTGTATGCCTGTCGTCTCAGCTCCTCAGGAGGATGAGGCGGGAGGATCGCTTGAGCCCAGGCGACTGAGGCTGCAGTGAACTATGATCTCACCACTGAACTCCAGCATCGGCAACAGAAGAATACCCTGTCTCAACCCACACATAGACACACACACACACACACACACCAATGTATGTGTATCACTGCTATTAGGTCTGTGGATTGTACCAATGTCCATTTCCTGGTTTTGATATTGTACTAGAGATATGCAAAATGTTACCATTGAAGGAAACAGAATGACGAGTCCATGGGACTTCTCTGTACTTTTTCTCTTCAATTTCCTATAAACGGAATTATTTCAAAATAAAGAGTGTGTGTGTTGTTGTTGTTTTAGAAACAGGGTCTCACTCCATTACCCAGGCTTAGTGCAGTGGTGTGATCATGGCTGTCTGGGCGGGCAATGCATCATTGTGATGAAAAATAAGACATAAATGGAAGTCACTGGGTTGGAACTCCGGGAAAGATTTTTTTTTAAGTGGCTGACTGCTCTTTTTTTGGAGGGGGGTGGGTGGAATTTCGCTCTTCCTTGCCCAGGCTAGAGTGCAGTGGCGAGATCTCAGCTCACTGCAACTTCCGCCTCCAGGGTTCAAGCAATTCTCCTGTCTCAGCCTCCCAAGTAGCTGGGATACAGGCACCCGCCACCATGTCTGACTAATTTTTGTACTTTTAGTAGAGACAAGGTTTAACCATGTTGGCCAGGCTGGTCTCAAACTCCTGACCTCAGGTGATCCACCCACTTTGGCCTCCCAAAGCGCTGGGATTACAGGTGTGAGCCACCTCGTCCGGTCTTTTTTTTTTTTTTTTTTTTTTTTTTTTCCGCTCTATCACCCAGCTTGAATTGCAGCAGTGTGATCATAGCTGAGTGCAGCCTCACACTCCTGGCCTCAAGCCATCCTCCTGCCTCCGCCTCCCAAGTAGCTGAGACTACAGGTGCTTACCATTATGCTCAGCTAATTTTTAAATTTTTCTAGAGACAGCAGTCTCACTATGTTGCTCCCGCTGGTCTCAAACTCCTGGCCTCAAGTGATCCTCCCACTTCAGCCCCCAAAGCTCTGGGATTACAGGTGTGAGCCACAGTGCTACAGGCAATGCCCTTTAAACCACTCTTCTTCCTCTTATCTGGAATATGGATGTGATGGCTGGTGCTGCAGCAGCCGTTGAGACCCATGAGGTGATGCTAAGATGGAAGCCTGGAGAATGCAGAGGATGGAGGGGACAGAAAAGGAGAGCCTGGGACACGGTGTCTCCACAGAGCCGGAGAGCAGACCTGGGCTGAGCTGCCCACTTCTGATATTTAAGCCACTCTTTTTCTGATACTTACAAACTCATCCCTCAGTCCCCAACCAGGTCTCAAAAGGCCAGTGAGAATCTGGAGAACCAGGCTGAAACAGGAACAAAAACAAAGGCATCCCTAGGGTGAAGAAGCCAGAACCATATCCAGGAAGGTACCAGTGGCCCCATCATTGTCACAAGGCGAGTCCCCTCCTTGCAGGAGCAGCTGGGAATATAAACAGTCACTGGCAGGCAGAAGCAAGCCACACCCTTTCCCGGAAGCCAAGTGTCGGGCTGGGACAAGGGAAGAGACTGTACGAGCCTGTACATTTTCCTTCTAAAAGTCGCTCTCTGTCCCAGGGCACAGTGACTCATGCCTGTTAATCTGAGCACTCTGGGAGGCAGAGGCTTGAGGACAGCTTGAGCCCAGGAGTTTGAGACCCGTCTGTGAAACATAGCAAGACCCTATCACTCCATTTTTAGATTTTAGAAATAACTAAAAATAAATAAAAGCCCCTTTGGAGATTTTGCTTGTTTATTTTATTGATTTAGTTAATTATTTTTAGACAGAGTCTCACTGTCACCCAGGCTGGAGTGCAATGGCACGATCTCAGCTCACGGCAACCTCTGCCTCCTGGTTTGAGCCATTCTCATGCCTCAGCCTCCCAAGTAGCTGAATAGCAGGAGCCTGCCACCCCGCCAGGATAACTTTTTTGTTTTGTTTTGTTTTGTTTTGTTTTGTTTTGAGACAGAGTCTCATTCCATCACCAGGCGCCAGGCTGGAGTGCAGTGGCGCGACATCAGCTCACTGCAACCTCCGCCGCCCGGGTTCAAGCAATTCTCCTGCATCAGCCTCCCGGGTAGCTGGGACTACAGGCGCGCACCACCACGCCCAGCTAATTTTTTTTGTATTTTTAGTAGAGACGGGGTTTCACCATTTTGACCAAGATGGTCTCGATCTCTTGACCTCGTGATCCGCCTGCCTCAGCCTCCCAAAGTGCTGGGATTACAGGCGTGAGCCACTGTGCCCGGCCAATTTTGCCTGTTTATTGTTATGATATTTCCAGAGAGAATCATACCCACTCAATGTCGCAAATAAAACTAGAGTTACGAATAGATGTTTCCACCATCTCTCCAGTAAGGAAGGCTTTCTCCACCATGCTAACCTGGAGACGGTGGGCGACCTCCTGTGCCCATATCAGATAAGACTTGCCAGGTTAGACAAGCAACAGGGCCCGTCTCAGCAGACAACCAGAAGCACTGCAGGGAATATCTGCATACGGCTTAATATACTATTGTTCCCTCTTGTCCAGGGTTTTGCTTTCTCCAATTTCAGTTAGCCATGGTCAGCTATGACCCAAAAATATGACACGGAAAATTCCAGAAACAACCAGTCATAAGTTTTAAATGGCATCCTGTTCTGCACAGCATGATTAAGTCTTATCTTACAACACCCTCCTCCATCTCACTCGGGACACAGACACCTTTGTCCAGGGAACCCACGCTGTGCATGTTACCCACCTGTTGTCACTCAGTAGCCATGTCGGTTATGAGAGCGACAGATCACGAGAAGAAGGGTCAGTACAGTATAATAAGATATTGAGCAGATTGAGTACGTTGGTTCACGCCTGTAATCCCAGCACTTTGGGAGGGAGGCAGGTGAATTGCCAGAAGTTCAAGATCGGCCTGGCCAACGTAGAGAAATCCTGTCTCCACTAATAATACAAAAATTAGTTGGGCATGATGGCGCACACCTGTAATCCCAGCTGCTTGGGAGGCTGAGGCACAAGAATGGCTTGAACCCAGGAGGCGGAGGTTGCGGTGAGCTGAGATCACGCCAATGCACTCCAGCCTGGGAGATAAAGTGAGACTTCTTCTCAAAAAAAAAAAAAAGATATTGAAAGAGAGACCACATTCACATTCACTTAACTTTCATTACAGTGCATTGTTCTGTTTTATTATTAGTTGTTGTTAATCTCTTACTGTGCCTAGTTTAGAAATGAAGCTTTATCATTGGAATGTACACACAGGATAAAACATAGTATATTAGGGTTTGGTACTATCTGAGGTTTCAGGCATCCACTGGGGTTCTTGGCACATAATCCCCACAGATAGGGGGAGACTCCTGCAGTGTTTGTGAGGGAATAAAAGGATAGGAAAGCCCTTTGAAGTCCTAGAATTTCCCTCTCATTGTAATTCTCAAAAATGTAAATATGCTCTGACCCCATAAGGGGAGTGATACGGTTTGGCTCTGTGTCCCACCCAAATCTCCTCTCGGACTGTGATCTCCAGGTGTTGAGGGAGAGAGGGACCTGGTGGGAGGCACCTAGATCATGGGCTTGGTTCCCTGTGCTGTTCTCGTGACAGTGAGTTCTCAGGAGATCCGAGGGTTTTATAAATGGCAGTTTTCCCTGCGCTTTCACTCCTCTCCCTCCTGCCGCCATGTGAAGAAGGTCCTTGCTTCCTCTTCCCCTTCCACCATGATTGTAAATTTCCTGAGGCCTCCCCAGCCATGCAGAACTGTGACTCCATTAAACCTCTTTCCTTTATATTAGGTTGGTGCAAACGTAATTGTGGTTTTTGCCATTATAAGTAAAATGCCACTTACAATGGCAAAAAACACACTTTGGCACCAACCTAATAAATTACCCAGTATTGGGTACGTCTTTATAGTGTGAGAATGGACTACTCTAGGGAGGAAAGCCCTAATTTTGACACATCCTAAGACAAAGGACCCTACGAGAGGGACTGGGGAAGGAAGGCAGGAAAAAACCCCACTGACTTTTAGAATCTTTGTTTTTTTGCCACCGATTCAGTTTCTAGAGGAAAAGCAACCGATTGGGTCTACCTTGGCTCCCATGACACCATTTGCTTCTGGAGGGGAGCCCTGCTTACAAACCTCAACCCTACACCACTGGACAATATCCAGCGGGAAAGGGATGGACACTTCCTCAAGAAGAAACCAAGAGGAATGGAGAACTGGGGAACAAAGGAAAAATAACGTCCATTCTAATTAATTTTAAACTTTTTTTTTTAGACAGAGTCTCACTCTGCTGCCCAGGCTGGAGTGCTGTAGCACAGTCTCAGCTCACTGCAACCTCTGCCTCCCAGGTTCAAGCGATTCTCCTGCCTCAGACTCCTAAGTAGCTGGGATTACAAGCGCCTGCCACCACGCCCAGGTAATTTTTTGTATTTTTAATAGAGACAGGGTTTGACCATGTTAGCCAGGCTGGTCTCAAACTCCTGACTTCGTGATCTGCCTGCCTCGGCCTCCCAAAGCGCCGAGATTACAGGTGTGAGCCACAGCGGCTGGCCTTAAACTTCTTTTAAAAAAGAAAACTGAAGCTCCAGATAGGCAAGCATATTTGTGCTTTAAAAGAGTTTGAGGCTGGACACAGTGGCTCATACCTGTAATCCTAACACTTTGGGAGGCCAAGGTGGGAGGCCCACTTGAGGACAGGAGTTTGTCTACCAAAAATTTTAAATCAGCCAGGTATGGTGGTGTGCACCTGTAGTCCCAGCTACTCCCAGAGGCTGAGATGCAAGGATCATTTGAGCCCAGGAGGTCAAGGCTGCAGTGAGCTATGATCACACCGCTGCACTTTAGCCTGGGTGATTGATTGATTGATTGATTGATTGAGATAGGGTCTTGCTCTGTCACCCAGACTGGTGTGCAGTGGTGCCATCTCGGCTCATTACAACCTCCACCTCCCGGGTTCAAGCAATTCTCCTTCTTCAGCTTCCCAAGTAGCTGTGATCATAGGCATGCCCCACCACACCTGGCTGATTTTTGTATTTTTAGTAGAGACAGGATTGCTCCATGTTGGCCGAGCTGGTCTCAAACTCCTGACCTCAGGTGATCTGGCCACCTCAGCCTCCCAAAGTGCTGGGATTACAGGAGGTGACCCACCGCGCCCGGCCCCCATCTCTTAAAAAAAACAGAGAGAGAGAGAGTTTCCATGTCCAAATAGATTCTATACTAAAATCAGCCTGGAAAATTATGTGGTTCTCTCAGGTCACACAAAGAGAAGTGAAACAGTCCCTGATATCAACAAGACCCCAGTCTAGAGAGGGAGGAAGATATACATGCCACAAACCAAAAAAGAATTGGTGAGAACCGTTCAAAATAACCTACCCAAGCACCGTGGTAGAACAGAGACCAGGGTTGTCAATTCACCAGAATTAGAGTACGCTTCCTGCAGGAGGCAGCATTTGAATAGGAGATGAGCATAGAGAACAGAGGTTTGGAACAAATGATGTAGAGCTTTGAACGTCATGCTGAATTTTTCCGTGACGGTACTGTTGAAGGTTTTTGAGCAGAGGGATAAACACGATCTTATCTCAGCAACAATGTAGAGATTAGATGGTCCCAGCGGGAGAGATTAAAGGTTAGGAGACCAGTAAGAATGTTGTCGCAATAAGGCAGATGAGAGATAAGGGCCTGCCTTAGAGGACTGGTAAGTGAGGGTAATGATAGGAAACCACATTTCAGGGAGCTGGACTGGGCAGGTCCTGATGAATAATTGGATGGTGGGGTTGAATGGAAGATAATGCGAGATTTCTGTCTTGGGTGATTTGGTGAATGGCGATACTATTATTCAATCCGGGAAACTCAGAAGCGGTGTGCAGGGAGAAGAGGGTGAGGCTGATTGGGGTCAGATACAGCTTGAGATGTTTCAGAGATACTCTGGTGGAAATGTTCTGCAGGTTGCTGGAATTTTTCTTCTTCTTTTAAGACAGGATCTTGCTCATTTGCCCAGGCTAGAGTGCAGTGGCACATCTTGGCTCACTGCAACCTCAACCTGGCAGGCTCAAGAGATCCTCCCACCTCAGCCTCTCGAGTAGCTGGGAGCACAGACACACACCTCCACACCTGATAATTATGTTTGTTTTTTGTACAGACAGGATCTCACTATGTTGCCCAGACTGGTCTCGAACTCCTGGCCTCAAGTGACCCTCCCGCCTCAGCCTCCCAAAGGGCTGGGAGTACAGGCATGAGCCACCAGGCCCAGCCCAGGGTGTTGAATATCTTGAGTCCAACACTCAGGAAGAAGCCAGGTGTGGTGGCATGCACTTGTAATCACAGCTACTTAGGAGGCTTGGGTGGGAGGATCGCTTGAGCCTGGGAGTCCAAAACCAGCCTGTGTAATGTAGTGAGACACAATCTAAAAGAATTAATCAATTAACTAATTAATTAAAATTCAGAAAGACTGGTCACTGGTCATCATTACCTTTCAACAATGAAATTATGGATTATTTTTGTTTATTTTTAGGGTTCTTGATAGGCACATGTTACTTTTACAGTTACCGAAAAGAATATATATATATATATATATTTTTTTTTTCCCCGGGGGTGATGGTGTGTGCCTGTAGTCCCAGCTACTCGGGAGGCTGAGGTGGGAGAATCGCTTGAGTCCAGGAGTTCTGGGCTGTAGTGCGCTATGCCAATCGGGTGTCCGCACTAAGTTCGGCATCAATATGGTGACCTCCCGGGAGCGGGGGACCACCAGGTTGCCTAAGGAGGGGTGAACCAGCCCAGGTCCGAAACGGAGCAGATCAAAACTCCCATGCTGATCAGTAGGGGGATTGCACCTGTGAATAGCCACTGCACTCCAGCCTGGGCAACATACCGAGACCCCATCTCTAAAAAAAGAAATAAAAAGAATATTTTTTAAAGAATAATTAAAGGAGGAGACAGATTAGGGTAAGAGAAATCAAGAAGATCGCAGACATGGCAGAACTTGTGGACACAGCTGCAGAATTCAAGTTCATTCGGTTCTCATCCAAATAGCTCCTGAGCATTTCTGCTTTGTCAGGCTCCAGAGCCACTGCCACAAACAGGACAGTGAGTGACAGATGTGGTCTCCATCCTCAGAGAGCCCCAAGGAATATAAAGGTGCAAGGAGAGGAGAGATGAACAGATGTCCTGCTTTGAAAAAAAAAAAAAAAAAAAACGCAAGGAAGGGCAGATTCTGGAAGCCGCAGAACTCTACATCTTACGACAAGGCAAAAATTCTAAAATCTTGCAAATTCTAGGGGAACAAGGCACAGATGGGTGGTCCTTAGGAGACAGCAAGGATCCACCAGGAATATTCGATCCAAAGGAAGCTCATTTTCCTTCTGGAGAAGGGAAGACTAAAGAGATTGCATGTCGGGATTTCAGCCAGACATTTGGCAAAGGTCTCATGACAATCCCACGGGTGAGTTAGACCAATATGGGCTGGAGGGGAGTGGAGTGAGTGTGGCATTCTTCAGATACAAAGAATGACCCACCACATACACAGTTTTAATTAATGAGCTGTATTAATCCAGAGAAAGGTCTTGAGACCTCACGCTTCTCTTGGCTCTGTCCTGTTTATCATTTTCTTGACCAGGGAAACAGATGTTGGCTGAGGATAGAGAACTTAATGAAACCTCTTGGGAAAAAGAGCTGGTTTGTCTTTTGTGATGGGAAACTGCCGCCACTGGATGCATTTCTGCAGGTCCCAGACGACCAACCACCTCCCATGAAGAGGAAGGAGAGTCCAGCCCTGGATGAAAGAACTTAGTGGTGTCCTTCACTGTCCTTCCCAAATCCAAGATCCTTCCAGTCTGCAAGCGTCCTTTAGACATTGTCACCCAAAAGTCTGCCATCTTTGCAAAGCCAGTGTGTCTACCCCACAGCCCATCCTCTTAGGCTGAAGGCAGTTTGGTTTTATGGGAGGCGCAGGGTCTTTGCAGTCAGTGACACCTGAGTTCCCATCCCCAACCACGCTGTCCAGGTTCATGCATTAAGACAAGTGACTCCAGCTCTCCTTCAGCCCCAGTTTCTTTATCTGTAAAAGGGGTAGATTCTACCTACCTCTTGGAGTTTGTGGGGCTTAAGAAAGGACATGCCGTGTACATTGAGTGTTTGGATTGACCACAAAGACAAATCACTGCTGAGCATCTATCAGATGCCAAGTACTCTGCAGGGTGTGGGTGTACGAGAGACACGACCCCGCCTTCACGGCAGCGTTTACTATCCAGAGCAGAGATGGATGGTAAATAGGTATTCACAATGGGCAAATAGGGCCGGGCGCAGTGGCTCACGCCTGTAATCCTAGCATTTTGGGAGGCCAAGGCGGGCAGATTACTTGAGACCACAAGTTTAAGACCAGCCTGAGCAACATGGTGAAACTCTCTACTAAAAATTTTAAAAATTAGCCAGGTGTGGTGGCGCATGCCTGTAATCTCAGCTACTTGGGAAGCTGAGTCAGAAGAATCACTTGAACCTGGGAGGCAGAGGTTGCAGTGAGCCGAGATCGTGCCACTGCACTCCAACTTGGGTGAAAAAGCAAACCCTTGTCTCAAAAATAAAATAAAATAAATAGGCAAATAGGCTGGGTGCAGTGGCTTACACCTATAATCCCAGCACTTTGGGAGACTAAGGCAGGAGAATCACTTGAGCCCAAGAGTTGGAGACCAGCCTGGGCAACATACTGAGACCCTGTCTCTATTATATATATATAATTTTTTTTTTTTTTGAGACGGAGTTTTGCTCTTGTTGCCCGGGTTCAAGCAATTCTCCTGCCTCAGCCTCCCAAGTAGCTGGGATTACAGGCACCTGCCACCACACCTGGCTAATTTTGTATTTTTAGTAGAAATGAGGTTTCTCTGTGTTGGTCAGGCTGGTGGTCTCAAACTCCCGACCTCAGGAGATCTGCCCGACTCGGCCTCCCAGAGTGCTGCAATTACAGATGTGAGCCACCATGCCAAGTCTATAATTTTTTTAATGAGTATTAAATAAGCCAAAATCCTGAGCACAGTGGCTCACGCCTGTAATCCCAGCACTTTGGGAGGCCGAGGTGGGCGGATCACGAGGTCAGGAGATCGAGACCATCCCGGCCAACATAGTGAAACCTCGTCTCTACTAAAAATAAAAAATAAAAAAATAAACTAGCTGGGCACGGTGGTGGTTGCCTGTAATCCCAGCTACTCCGGAGGCTGAGGCAGGAGAATCGCTTGAACCAGGGAGTCGGAGGCTGTAGTGAGTCAAGATCATACCACTGCACTCCAGCCTAACAACAAAGTGAGAATCCGTCCCAAAAAATAAAAAAAAAATAAGAAAATAAGCAAAAGAATATATAATTACAATGTGAGGGAGAGACCTCGGGGGAAAGTAGGGTGAGAAGACGCCTTTCTGTGGTGAGAAAACAATTCACCCCTGGAGTCTGATACATGGTGATCCACTTCCACACCACCAGGTCAGGGTGCTCACGTCTGCTCGCTTTGAAGGCATCTGTCTTGCACAATTCCATGCCGATTTTCACTGGCACATCAGCAAGCTGCTGCTGCTACTGCCAGGGGCCCCTTCACAGGGCTCCTCTACCAGCCAGCCCGTTCCTTCCCCTCGACCCTCCTCCCAGGCCAGTGGCAACCAGGTTCTTACCCACGATCATGCTTCTACCTCCACCAACAGTGGATTAAGCTCTAAGGACCCAAGTCTTCCACCCACCTGGGCATCGGTTTTGAAGTGTGGGCCATTCAAGGCCCTCTGTGATCTGCTCGTGAAGCTGACTGTCATCACATTCAACATTTGTTGAAGATTTACTATGTACTATGCTGAGTCTTTTGCAGGCATTTATTCATTCAATACTCACCCCCACTTAGGTGATTCATCCCCCATCATGGTTTTGGGGAGCTCAGTCGGGCACAGAGAGGACAGAAAGCCCCCACGAGGTCACATGGGTAGGTCTCATGGGATTTGAACCCAGGCTCCAGCGCACCAGGGAAGAAACCCACGCCCATCCCATCCGTCTGTCGAGTTTGGTGGGTGTCCTGCATCTAAAAGGCCTGCCTCTTCCTAAAGCCTCCATTTGTCTTGAGAAATGGAAAGAGAGAGAGAGAAAATGAAAACAATAATTGAATGAGCAATCCAAAACATTATTTTTATGCTAAACATGCCTATATCACTGAGTAGAATGCAAAATATAGGAGCAGATTTAAGACAAAGCTGACAGTTTCAGGGGAGTTTCAGAAAAGTGGTGCCTACAACCCTTCGATCTCAGGGTCTTCGATCTCAGGGTCTTGGGATACCGGGTGGACGCAGAGGAAAGGTGTCAGGATGCTGGGTGTGTGCAAAGAGGAGGCCTGGGCTCCCCTGTCCTGACTCCTGCTCTGGCATCAGCCTTGCCCACCCACTCCTCAGTCTCCTCATCCACACTGTACTTTGCTTTGCCCCTCACCCTACTGCATATGAGACCCCCAATATTCCCCAGCAACCCCCTTCTTTCCTCTGAACTCTCCCACTCTCTCCTCCGCCCCTAGCCTGTGTTGGCCATTTAGTAAACCATGGTGCATTGTCCATTCCCTTTTCATGGGCAGTTTTCAATGTCTCCAATAAAATCAGCATCTCCTGGCAGGCAAGAGACGGCCACTGCTTTTCCAAATAGCCCAGAGAGCCACATCTCGCCCATGGTACACGTTCTCGGGGACCACATACTGAGAGCTTCAAGGGCAGGTATTTCCCTGAAGTTTGGGGCAAGCACTACCCCTCGGAGTGACACTATATTCCATAAATTCCAGCTCTATTTTTTGTTTGCTTGTTTATGATGGAGTCTCACTCTGTTGCCCAGGCTGGAATGCAGCGGCGCAGTCTCGGCTCACCGCAACCTCTGCCTCCCGGGTTCAAGCAATTCTCCTGCCTCAGCCTCCCAAGTAGCTGGGATTACAGGCCTGCACCACCATGCCTGGCTAATTTTTGTATTTTTAGTAGAGATGGGGTTTCACCATGTTGGCCAGGCTGGTCTCGAACTCCTGACCTCAGATGATCCACCCACCTCGGCCTCCCAAAGTACTAGGATTACAGGCATGAGCCACCACGCCTGGCCTATAAGTTCCAGCTTTGACTGCCTAAGCCTAGTCTATTACCAGGGAGAAGGGGAAACTATCAAGAACCCATCCGCCTTTTTTTAGACAGGGTCTCTGTTACTCAGGCTGGAGTGCAGTGGTGTAGTCATGGCTCACTGCAGCCTCCACCCCCTGGGCTCAAGCCATCCTCCTGCTTCAGCCTCCCAAGTAGCTGGGCCTACAGGTGCCCAACACCGCACCCAGCTAATTTTTGTATTTTTCCTAAAGACAGTGTCTTGCCATGTTACCCAGGCTGGTCTCAAACTCCCAGCCTCAAGCGATCCTCCCGCCTCAATCTCCCAAAGTGTTAGAATGACAGGCATGAGCCACCACACCCAGCCCAAGAACTCTGTGCTTTGTGCAAACATGCATAGGTTCATTTTCGCTTTAAAGCCACTAAGCACGCTTCCTGCCCACTCCTTGCTGCTGCCCGCTAGGATCTCGCCTCCAGACGAGGTCAAAGCCCTTCTTAGGTCTGTTCTCAGCTGCCCCATGCAGCACTTCATAGTTCATGTGTATTACATTAGGGTGATGCTTAGTCGCTGTTTGTTTTCTTTGCATGGAACCCTCGTCTCTAGCACTCAGCAGGCTGCCTGTCACCCAGTAGGTGATCAATAAATGTGGGTGGGATAATTAAAGGAATATTCTCCCACTCCAGCTGATACATGCCAGCCTCCCAACCACGTCCCACGTTGTGCTGTTGAGAGCTGCTCAGGACAGCGCTGCTCGGGCTGGTGCCTTGGACGTATTTTAAGAGCTACAGCTCGAAGCAGGAGCCCTGGAGAACAACAGGCCAGCTCAGACAATTACAGCAGGACTGATGGCATGAAGCCAGGGAGAAGCCGCTGCGGGTTTTCTGTTCAATTCCCGTCCTGCACTGCCATCTCCAGGGCACAGGAGCCCTCTCCAGGATGATCAAAGTGGCAGCCAACCCAGCGGGAAAAAATGCAACATCACCCTCATGACCAGGGCTTTTGATCCGGGAAGGTTGGAGCTCATTGGGGAACATTTGCTCATCATTCGTCTCCCTTTGCTATGCGGCGGTGAGAAAACGGGGAAAGTCAGTTGTTAAAAGCACATCTGCTACGCTATTCGCTGGTGAGAACACAGCGCCATGACAGAGTGCCCTGGCCCACCACTCACACCCCGTGGCAATGTCCCTCACCAGCTCAGGGCATCTTGCACAATACAGATTCCAAGGCAGTCGCCTGGGGTGGGGACTGAGAGTCAGCATTTCTAGTAAATTCCAGAAGCAGCTGATGGTGCCCGTCTGAGCCATGGTGAATCCATGAGAGGCAAAACATGGTGCGAGACCCAGCAGCAGCAGCACCTGGGAGATTTTTTTTTTTTTTTTTTTTTGAGATGGAGTCTCACTCATTCTGTCACCCAGGCTGGAGTGCAGTGATGTGATCTCAGCTCACCACAACCTACGCCTCCTGGGTTCAAGCGATTCTCCTGCCTCAGCCTCCTCAGTAGCTGGGATTACAAGTGTCCACCACCACGCTCAGCTAATTTTGTATTTTTAGTAGAGACGGGGTTTCAGCATGTTGGTCACGCTGGTCTCCAACTCCTGATCTCCGGTGATCCACCTGCCTCGACAAATATATCTTTACATCCACAAATGTATCTTTTTTTTTTTTTTTTTTTTTTTTTGAGACAGAGTCTCACTCTGTCCCCGAGTGCCAGGCTGGAGTGGAGTGGTGCAATCTCGGCTCACTGCAACCTCTGCCTCCCGGGTTCAAGCAATTCTCCTGCCTCAGCCTCCTGAGTAGCTGGGACTACAGGCGTGCGCCACCACACCCAGCTAATTTTTGTATTTTTAGTAGAGACAGGATTTCACCATGTTGGCCAGGATGGTCTCGATCTCTTGACCTCATGATCCGCCCGCCTTGGCCTCCCAAAGTGCTGGGATTACAGGCGTGAACCACGGTGCCCGGCCAACAAACGTATCTTTAAAGTGTCCTTTGGCTTGCAGCTTATTTTGTCACCCTGAGGACACTTTAAAGATATATTTGTGGTGCGATGTTCATGGTGCTGATAGGAAGACATTTATTTATTTTTTTATTTGAGTCAGTGACACCAGATCCCTGTGACGTGCAATTTACCTATATAACAAACCTGCACATGTACCCCTGGACCTAAAATAGAAGTTCTTAAAAGTATTTTAAAAAATAATAAAATACATTATTCGACTGTTAAAAAAAAAGGCACCTTTTTTTTTTTTTTTTTTTTTTTGAGAAAGGGTCTCACTCTGTCACCCAGGCTGGGGTGCAGTGGTGCGACCTCAGCTCACTGCAACCTCTGCCTCCCAGGTTTAAGCAATTCTCCTGCCTCAGCCTCCCAAGTAGCTGGGATTACAGGCACCTGCCACCACGCCCAGCTAATTTTTGTATTTTTAGTAGAGAGACGGTTCTACCATGTTGGCCCGGCTGGTCTCGAACTCCTGGCCCCAAGTGATCCTCTCGCCTCAACCTCCCAAAGTGCTGGGATTACAAGTGTGAGCCACCACACCTGGCCAGCACCTGGAAGACTTTTGTTCCCCAAAATGTAAAATGCCTCATCTAGGCAGCACTGGCATCAGCTGGGAGCTTGTTAAAAATACATAGTCTCAGGCCCCAGCAGACCCGCTGAGTCAGAGCCCTGGTGATTCAAAGACACATGAAAGAGGCCAGGTGTGGGGATAATCCCATGCCTGTATCCCAGCACTTTGGGAGGCCAAAGCAGGAGGATCACTTGAGGCCAAGAGTTTGAGACAAGCCTGGAAATACGAGACCCCCATCTCTACAAAAAAATTTAAAAATCTGGTTCTTCAATGTAAATAAGGTTTTGGAAAAAAGAAAATTTAAAAAAACTAAAAATAAATTTAATTATTTAAAAATTAGCACATACCTTCAGAAGACTGAGAGGCAAAAGGACAGCTTGAAGCCAGGAGCTGGGGGCTGCAGTGAGCTATGATTGCACCCCTGCATTCCAGCCTGGGCTACAGAGTAAGGCCGTGTCTCAAAAAATAAAAGGAACAAAACCAACCAGTGACATTTCTGTCTCCCTCCCACCTCTGTCCCCACCCACCTCCACTACCCAGGAACGACTGTTACCAGTGTCCCCAGCATCCTACAGGGATGTCCGCGCTCAGGCAAACACGCGTGTGTCCCATCGTTCTCATAAATGCTCATGGAAGACAGGACAGTCATATCCCCTTGTTTCCTTCCCAGGCAGATTCTAACCCCCAAGTCGGGGACTTCGAAGATAGCTGCAAGCTTCTGCCCAATGTCACATACTCTGGACTTCACCTTCATTTTATGAATCCACAATCAGCCATCGAGGTTCCAGGCTCTCCAAGAAGCCATGAGTTTCAGAGACCACACCTTGACTTTCCAGGACAATCTCCTATCCTATTGCAAAGTGAGTTAGGACCTTTTTTTTTTTTTTTTTTTTGTGTGTGTGTGTGACAGAGTCTCTTGCTCGATCTCCGCTCACTGCAACCTCCATCTCCTGGGTTTAAGCGATTCTCCTGCCTCAGTCTCCCTAGTAGCTGGAATTACAGGCATGTGTCACCACGCCTGGCTAATTTTCATATTTTTAATACAAATGGAGTTTCTCCGTGTTGGCCAGGCTGGTCTCAAACTCCCAACCTCAAGTGGTCCGCCCACCTCGGCCTCCCAAAGTGCTGGGATTACAAGTCGTGAGGCGCCACCCCTGGCCTATGAGTCAGGAGTCTCCGTAACCAGCTAAAGCACCTCCATTTCCTCAAGAAGATTTCTTGAATCTTCCAGATCTCAAAGGGAGAAAATCATGCCAAAAGATTTTGCACATTTCTTGGTTTATTCTTGGGTATTTTCATTTTAGCATCTATCATAAAAGGGACTTTTCCGAGAGAGCTGTTATTTGTATATTGGAATTCTATTTTTTGTTTTTAATATTCACTATGTACCCACTCATCTTACTGAATTTTCTTATTGTTCATGGGAGTTTTCCAGTCAATTGTTGGGTTTCTAGGCATAGGTCATGTCATGTACAAAAAGTTTTAGATCAGTTCTTTATTACAGCACTTCCAAAATTACCTGTGGTGAAGGGTCATGCTTTTGTTTTCTAAAATAGGTGGCAGCCGGGCACGGTGGCTCACATCTGTAATCGCAGCACTTCGGGAGGCTGAGGTGGGTGGACCACCTGAGGTCAGGAGTTCAAGACCAGCCTGGCCAACATGATGAAATCCCATCTCTACAAAAATACAAAAATTAACCAGGCATGATGGAGGGCACCTGTAATCCCAGCTACTGGGAAGGCTGAGGTGGGAGAATCACTTGAACCTGGGAGGTGGAGGTTGCAGTGAGCTGAGATCATGCCATTGCACTACAGCCCAGGCGACAGAACAAGACTCAATCTCAAAAATAAAATAAGGCTGGGTACAGTGGCTCACGTCTGTAATCCCAGCACTTTGGGAGATCGAGGTGGGCCAATCGCCAGGTCAGGAGTTCGAGACCAGCCTGGCCAACACAGTGAAACCCCGTCTCTATTAAAAATACAAAAAACCGGGCATGGTGGCACCCACCTGTAGTCCCATCTACTCAGGAGGCTGAAGGAGGAGAATCACTTGAACCTGGGAGGCAGAGGTTGCAGTGAGCTGAGATAGCACCACCACACTCCAGCTTGGGCAACAGAATCAGATTTTGTCTCAAAAAATAAATAAATAAAATAATAGGCAAGAAGCTCATGAAACCCACTTTTGGCTGTCTAATTTTCTTTTTTTTTTTTCTTTTTTTTTTTTGTCACCTAGGCTAGGGTGCAACGGTGTGATCTATGTTCACTTGCAACCTCCGCCTCCCAGGTTCAAGCAATTCTCCCGCCTCAGCCTTTCGAGTAGCTGGGACCACAGGAGCACGCCGCTATGCCCAGCTAATTTTTTTCTATTTTAGTAGAGACAGGGTTTCACCTTGTTGCCCAAGCTGGGCTCAGGCAATCCTCCCAAATCAGCCTCCCAAAGTGCTAGGATTATAGGCTGAGCCACCGCACCTGACTTTTTTTTTTTTTTTTTTTTTTTTTGAGATGGAGTTTGCTTGTCACCCAGGCTAGGTGCAATGGCGCCATCTCGGCTCACTGCAACTTCTGCCTCCTGGGTTGAAGTGATTCTCTTGCCTCAGCCTCCTGAGTAACTGGGATTACAGGGGTGCACGACCACGCCCAGCAAATTTTTGTATTTTTAGTAGAGACAGGGTTTGGTCATGTTGGCCAGGCTGGTCTCAAACTCCTGGGCTCAAGTGATCTGCCTGCCTTGACCTCCTACCATGCTGGGATTACAGGTGTGATCTCGAATGCTGAGTTACCAACTGTTTCCTACTGCAAGATCACTAACTAGGATTGTGCAAAGTACAGAAACCTGGATCCATGAGTTTCTTAGTACTTGGTGTACGTGCTTTTTAAGTCTAAAGCCATGAAAAAAGGAGAAGAGGGACGGACAACATTCCAGGGATATTTATATTGATATTGAAAAAGTTGGCCGGGCGTGGTGGCTCACGCCTGTAATCCAAGCACTTTGGAGGCCAAGGCGGGCGGATCACCTGAGGTCAGGAGTTCAAGACCAGCCTGACCAACATGGTGAAACCCCGTCTTTATAAAAAAAAAAAAAAAGAAAGAAAGAAAAAGTTAATGGGTTTTCTCCAAGCTGGGGAGTGGAGAAGGGAGTAACAGGAACTTGAGCCAAAAATAAGAACTTTTTAGAACTTCTGAACATACTACAATTTGACGGGGAGGAAAAACTACGTTTTCAAAAATAGACGCTTCAATTAATGTGTCTCTTTTACTGTTCACTAGTGTCACGAGTGATGGTAACGGCAATCGTTCCTGCTGCAGCGGAACTGTCTCCGAGTCTGAGATCCCGTAATTATACGTTGGACCGTGCATGTCTTACAGGATCTTTGCGGTACCCTGTGGAGATACGGTGTCTGGGATTTCGCCAGCTCCAGGGCTCTGCTGGAGGGGAACAGGACAGGTTTAGCCCAGGGGTCAGGGAATTTTTCCTGGGGGATCCTCAGGACCTATAGTCCTGGCCGGGTCTCCCAACCCTGCTGGCCAGCGGTGAATACCACCGTGAACACTGTGCAGGTCTATTTCCCAAGGGTCTTCATTCTAAAATCAACCATCCATGCCATTGAGGGAAGGGGTGGGGGTGCCAGAGGGTGTGGCTACCCTGTCCCCAGGCTATATCCCCTTGACAATATCCTCACTGCCAAACAACAGCTCCTCTGCTTCCACCAGACCACGGTCATCATAAAGTCGCCTCTTTATTTTTATTCTTATTTACCTTTAGTCTCCAGCCTCCATTCTTATTATTTCATGTTTCATTCTGACACTCCTTGTTATCCACTGCTATGGGCCTGTTTAGCAACTTCTGGAAATGAGATGTGAGGCCCAGCACGGTGGCTCGTTGCCTGTAATCCAAGCATTTTGGGAGGCAAAGTGGGTGGATGATCTGGGTCAGGAGTTTGAGACTAGCCTGGCCAACATGGTGAAACCCCATCTCCACTTAAAAAAAGAAAAATTAGCCAGGTATGATGGTGTTTACCTGTAGTTCCAGCTACTAGGGAGGCTGAGGTGTGAGGCTGCCATTGCAGTGAGCCCAGATCATGCCACTGCACTCCAGCCTGGGCGACAGAGTAAGACTCTGTCCCCCCACACCCTCAAAAGAAAAGAAAAGAGAAGAAAATAAGAAATGAGATGTGATATAAACAAACTTTTTTTTTTTTTTCTGAGACAGGGTCTTGTTCTGTCACCCAGGCTGAAGTGCAGTGGCACGGTCTTAGCTCACTGCAGCCTCAAACTCCCAGGCTCAAGCGATCCTCCCGCCTCAGCCTCCCAGAGTGCTGAGATTACAAGGCATGAGCCAGCATGCCGGCCTCTGCCCCTTCCTTACCTTAAAGCTCCCTGTCACTCACACGCTCCCACCACCTGGTCTGGTCTTTCTATTCCATCAGCACAGTCCTGGCCTCAGGGCTCTTTGCACTTGCTGCTGTGCTCTGTCCCTGGAAAGTCCCTCTTGCTTCCTCCCAATCTTCCCATTGCTATCTCCTTGTCAGAGAAGCCTCAGGTCAAAGAGTCAGCCCCAGGGAGTTCTTCAGGATCACCTGATCCAGATCACGGCATTTTCCTGACCTTACCACCATACCACCAACCACCTGATGGTTTTGTGTTTCCTGACTACATCCTCTGCAGGAATATGAAGTCCACGAGAGGAGAGTCCTTACCTGTTCTCATCACTTGCATCTCCTTTGCTTGGCATCTACAAAGCAAGGATGCATGTTTGTGCTAAGCGAGTGCTCTCCCCTTTGAGCTAATTCCCCAGCTTGCGGGATGCATGTTTATGAAATGAACAAATACACCAGGGGGACAGGCTCATGAGAAGATAAGGAGATGAATTTCCACCAGGGAGAACATGAGAGCAGCCCTGAGGCTGGGTGTTTTGAGGTCGGAAAGGCAGCCAGGTGTGGCCAGAGGTTCAAAATGACACAGGCAGGGGCCAGACCCATTGGGGAGCAGGGCCAGAGCCTCTTGGATCCTTTCTGTAAAGGATATGGTCATGGGACAGACACAGTGTGATCTGATCTGCACTGCAAGTGGTAAAATAGGCTTAGCATAGAATTTAAAAGCTTAGGCCAGGCACAGTGGGTCACGCCTATAATCCCAGCACTTTGGGAGGCCAAGGTGGGCAGATCATGAGGTCAGCAGATTGAGACCATCCTGGCTAACACAGTGAAACCCCGTCTCTACTAAAAATACAAAAAAGTAGCCAGGCGTGGTGGCATGCACCTGTCGTCCTAGCTACTCAGGAGGCTGAAACAGGAAAATCGCTTGAACCCGGGAGGCAGAAGTTGCAGTGAGCCAAGACTGGAGATCGCACCACTGCACTCCAGCCTGGGTGACAGAGCAAGACTCCATCTCAAAAAAAAAAAAATAATAATAATAATAGAATTTAAAAGCTTAACCTTTTTTTTTTTTTTTTTTTTTTTGAGACAGAGTCTCACTCTGTTGCCCAGGCTGGAGTACAGTGGCGCGATCTCAGCTCACTGCAACCTTCGTCTCCCGGGTCAAGCGATTTTTCTGCCTCAGCCTCCTGAGGAGCTGAGATTACAAGTGCCCGCCACCACACCCAGCTAAGTTTTATATTTTTAGTAGAGACAGGGTTGTTGCATGTTGCCCAGGCTGGTCTCGAACTCCTGACCTCAGGTGATCCACCCACCACAGCTTCCTAAAGTGATGGGATTACAGGCATGAGCCACCGTGCCCAGCTAAGCTTAACCATGTTTAAGCATGCAGTTCAGGGGCATTAAGCACATTCACATTGTTGTGCAGTCACCACCACCCATCTCCAGAACTCTTTCATCTTCCCAAACTCAAACACCGTCCCGATCAAACACTCCCAATCCCTGTGCCACCAGCCCCTGGGAACCACCACTCTCCTTTCTGTGACTATGAATCTGAAGGCTCTAGAATCTTATATAAGCAGAATCATACACTGTCTGTCCTTCTGTGTCTGGCTTATTTCACTCATCACCATGTCCTCAAGGTTCATC
Organism: Alouatta palliata; assembly: GCA_004027835.1. Classification (NCBI taxonomy): domain Eukaryota; kingdom Metazoa; phylum Chordata; class Mammalia; order Primates; family Atelidae; genus Alouatta; species Alouatta palliata. The sequence continues at coordinate 56,479 of PVKV010008587.1, read as the reverse complement.
CATGTTAAAGCATGTGTCAGAATCTCCCTCCTTTTTAAAATTGTGATAAAATTCGTGGCTCACCCTCATAATCCCAGCACTTTGGGAGGCCAAGACAGGTAGATCACTTGAGGTCAGGAGTTCGAGACCAGTCTGGCCAACATGGCAAACCCCATCTCTACTAAAATTACAAAAATGTTTAGCTGGATTACTAGTGTGTCCTGTAATCCAGCTCCTCGGGAGGCTGAAACACAAGAATCGCTTGAACCCAGGGGGCGGAGGTTACAGTGAGATGAGATCAGACCATTGCACTCCAGCCTGGGCAACAGAGCAAAACTCTGTCTCAAAAAAATAATAAAATAAAATAAAATTGTGATAAAATACACAAAACATTAGGGTAGTGGCAGGGGGCTGGGAAATGAGAATGGTTACTGGAAACAAAATATAGTTAGATACAATAAGATCTAGCGTTTGCTAGCACAGCAGGGAGACCACAGGCAGCACTACTTTGTTGTACATTTTAGAATAACCAAGAACATGCAATTGGAATGTTCATCACACAGAAATGATGAATGCTGGGGGTGATGGAAACCCCATTTACCCTAATGTGATTATAACACAAATATCTCATGTGTCTCATAAATATATATAGCTACTATGTACCCATAAAAATTAAAAATTAAAAAAAATTAAATTAAAACATGTAGGCTAGGCGAGGTGGCTCACACCTGTAATTCCAGCATTTTGGGAGCCTAAGGTGAGAAAATCACTTGAGCCCAGATGTTCAAGACCAGCCTGGGCAACACAGCAAGACCCCATCTCTACCAAAAACAGGAAAAAAAAATGGCCGGGCATGGTGGCTCATGCCTGTAATCCCAGCACCTGGGGAGACTGAGGCAGGCAGATCACTTGATGTCAGGAGTTGGAGATCAGCCTAGCCAACATGGTGAAACCTTGTCCCTACTAAAAATACAAAAAAATCAGCTGGGCGTGGTAGTGAACGCCTGTAATCCCAGCTACTCTTGAGACTGAGGCAGGAGAATCACTTGAACCCATGAGGCAGAGATTGCAGTGGGCCGAGATGGCACCACTGCACTCCAGCCTGGGCAACTCCATCTCAAAAACAATAACAAAACAACAACAAAAAATATATATATATACACACATATATATACATATACACACATATACATGTACATATATATATACACCTGGGTGTGGTGGTGCCTGCCTGTAATTCCAGCTATTTGGGAGGCTGAGGTGGAGGTGAGAGGATCGCCTGAGCCCGGGAGGTGGAGTCTGCAGTGAGCGATGATGGATCATTGCACTACCATTGCACTCCAGCCTAGGCAACAGAACAAGACTGTCTCAAAAATAAAAGCTAAAAAATAGAGATACATAGATACACACATACAAAACATAAACTGTACTCCACCCCTTTTTAAGACTAAATTGTACTGCATGGTCTGCTCATCCCTGGGCCTGTTGTGTCTGGAGGGGGCCTCTTAGCTGCCGGGTGCAGCCGCCCAAGGGGGCACTCAGGGGCCGGTGCCCCCTCCAGCCAGGTCACCACTGCACCTCCACTACCACCCTCAGGGGTCCCACTATTGCAGGCGAGGGCCCCGGACTCAGAGGCCCGTGGACGGCCTGCGCAAGCACACGCAGCAGGTGAGGCTCCGTAGGGCGAAGAGCAAGGAGGGGTTGGCCGGGTCCGCCTCTCAGCGCACCGCAACACCGCCAGACCGCAGAGTGCGGCCCCGCCCCGGGCCCTGCTCGCCGTCCACCGGGCGCCGCTACTGAGCAAGCGCAAGACGAGCACCGCGTCGCAGCTTTAGGGCGCATGCGCGGGAGTTCCACACACGCACGGAAGGCTCCGTTCCCCGGGCGTGAATCCACCTATCCGGGCTTTCAGGCTCGCCCGGAGCTCTGTTTATAAACACACTGCGTGGTGGCCGGCGAGGGGTAACCCTAAGTGGAGTGGGGTGGGAGGTCAGAGGTTACCGGGCGCGGGGGCGCCGGTGGGGAGACCGACCCCACCCACCCTCTGGGACTGCTGGCTGCGCGGCGTGGCTGGCCGGGCCGCCCTACCGCGGACTGGGGCTGCCGGGGCGCCACGTGGTGCGCACGTGGTTCTGCCCCGGCGCGGCGGCTCCCCTCCCCCATGGCGCGAGCAGGGTGCAACGCCCTCTGGCGGCGCCGCGTTGCATATTGCGCATGCGTACAATGCGTCCCGAGTCTTCCGGTGGCGCGGCGGGGTGTGTTGCACCCACGCGACGGCTGCGCCGGGAGTTTCCGGGACGGTGGGGTCGCCTGCCCAACGTCGTGTGCGCGAGTGACGGGTGAAGGCCAGTTTTGAGTGGGGGCGAGCCTCCAAGAGTGCACGTGGGGCCAGTGGGATTCGCTGGGCCCGTTTTCTAAACACTGGGTGTCCTCGAACCTGGGGGCGCGGGCTGGGTACCCCCCTCACTAGGACGATCGTGCCTGGGTCAGTGGCTGCATAAATAAATAAACGAATGGGGGGGAAATGTATACAATATTAAAAAGAATGCTGTTTCAGATTTTTTACTGTGTCTCCTACTTTTACAGAGACTTTTTGTTGTTGCTTTTTATGTTGCCCGGGCTGGTCTCAAACTCCTGGGCGCAAACCATCCTCCCGCCTCAGCTTCCCGAAGTGCTGGGATTACAGGCGTGTTGATGAGATTCTACATGAAATCTACTGGGCATTTCCGAAGCAGTCAGTAGTAGTAGTAGTTATGGTTGTTGCTTAAAAACAAAAACGGAAATAAATGATAAACCCTATTTTAAATGGATTTGAGAAAGGTTTATAAAGATTAAAAAGCAATGGCGGGGAAAAATAAAAACATGCAAAATTCCTCTTGACTTTTTGTGCCATTTTATAGCAAAGGCTCGGAATTGCATTGCCACTGCTGGTTGTTTCTGTAAAATTAGTATTTCTCAATTTATCTACTCCAGGGACATTTTTTTTTTTTCCTTGAGACAGGGTCTCACTGTGTTGCCCAGGCTTTAGTGCAATGGTACAATCATGGCTCCCTGCATCCTCAGCCTCCTGGGCTCAAGTGATTCTCCTGCCTCCCGAGTAGGTGGCATTACAGCTACTGGCTCGATCCTCCATGCCCAGCTAATTTTTGTATTACTATGTTTTTTAGAGACAGGGTTTTACCATGTTGCTCAGGCTGGTTTCAAACTCCTGGCTTCCAAATGGTCCTCCCACCTTAGCCTCCCAAAGTGCTGCGATCACAGGCATGAGTCACCACACCCAGCCCAGCAACATCCTTTATTTTTTAGTTTCTTAGAAACAAAAGTCTCACTGTGTTGCCCAGGCTCAAGCAGTCCTCCCACCTCAGCCTCCCAAAGTGCTGGGATTACAGGTCTGATCCACCTCTGCCAGCCCATCTTAAATACAGCCATGCGTTGCTTGAGAAAGGGGATACTTGAGAAATGCATTGTTAGGCAATTTCATCCTTGTGTGAACATCGTAGTGTGTAATTACACAAACCTGTATGGTACAGCCTGTTGCTCCTAGGCTACGCACCTTTAACAGCATGTTAATGTCATGTGCTCAATACTATGAGCAGTTGTAACACAATGGTATTTACGTATCTAAACAAAGACAAGGTAAGGTAAAGATACAGTGTTATAGGCTGGGTGTGGTGGCTCACACCTGTAATCCCAGCACTTTGGGAGGCCAAGGTAGGTGGATCGCCTGAGTTCAGGAGTTCGAGACCAGCCTGACCAACATGGGGAAAACCCCGTCTCTACTAAAAATATAAAAAATTAGCCAGGCGTGGTAATGCATACCTGTAATCCCAGCTACACAGGAGGCTGAGGGAGGAGAATCACTTGAACTTTGGAGGCGGAGGTTGTGGTGAGCCAAGATTGCACCATTGCACTCCAGCCGGGGCAACAAGAGTGAAACTCCATCTCAAAAAAAAAAAAAAAAGATACAGTATTATAATCTTAGAGGACTGCTATCATGGATGGTTGGCCTGTTTCATGATTGTAAATGCCTAGTATGTGCCAGATAACTGTTCCGGGCTCTGAGGTGGCTCTTTTGAGGTAAAAGGAAAATCTAAACGTGGTGACATTATAAAGGAAAGCCAGGAAGTCCATATCCTAACAGTCAGGCTAATGGTACATGTTTAACAATCAGCTGGGGGAGGACTGCATATATACACATACATTTATTATAAATGTTACTGAAATGAAGCGTGTGCATCATATCAATTGCAAATAATGATAAAACACACAGTACTCTTTTTGTTTGGAAACTCCGTGGTCAACTGATTTTCAGAGAATTCTTTCCTTTAGCATTGTTGAACTCCTGTGTCCATAGCCAACCTGTGCTTGAAACTGAATTGTAATCTACAAGGTTGAGTTGTTACCCAACCCACCATTTTCCCATTAAATTTGTTATCTTTAAGCGTAAGTGGCCTGGTAGGGTGGCTCACGCCTATAATCACAGCACTTTGGAACTGTATGGGAAGCCAAGGTAGGAGGATTACTTGAACCCAGGAGTTTGAGACCAGCCTGGGCAACATAGCAAGATCCTGTTGCTACAAAAATATAAAACAATTAGCCAGGCATGGTAGCATGCACCTGTTGTCTCAACTACTTGGGAGGCTGAGGCTAGAGGATCTTTTGAGCCCAGGACTTGGAGGCTGCAGTGAGCCATGATCATGCCACTGCACTCCATCCTGGGCAACAGTGATACCCTGTCTCAGAAAAATAAAAGTAAAATAAATGTAATGTTTGACAGGAGTGTCGATATTTTCACTTACGTTAAGGAGTAAGAAATGAAGCAAAAAACCATACAGATCAGAACTTTATTTGTTCCTCAATGATGTCAACAACTTCTTTGCTGTATTGGAGAACGTTTTCTATTACTGGATGAATATTTCCTCAATGTTTTGTGCTATTCTCAATGTAATGGCTACAGACATCACAGAATTTGAAGTTTAACCACATTGTTAATTTTCTCCATTATTTTCTTATGTCTAGGGGTTGGCAAATGGATTCTGCAGAGTCAGATGGTAAGTATTTTCTGCTTTTCCGGACACACACAGTCTTTGGCACAGTCTCTTTCGTTTTGGCGTAACAGCCCTTTAACAATGTAAAAAGACCAGCCTGACCAATATGGTGAAACCCCATCTTTAAAAACAAAAAACATTTTTAGCACAAGCAAGAGCCAGATTTGGCCTTCAAAGCCCTGAATTGTAGCGTTTTCATATTTCCGCAGTGTAAATATCTCTGCAATAGCTGATTCAAGCTGCCAAGTGGAGTATCTGAACCCGTGCAGAGTATCTGAACTTGGAGTTGGGAAGAGAATTTCCAGTATACAGATGGAGTAGTTATAAGTAACCTCAAAAGCATAGATTACAGTAAAATAATTAGGACATGATAAGTGTTGAGACCCTTTCAATAGAATTTATTTCACTGCAAGCTTAATGTAATTTAATTTTTTTTTTTTTTTTTGAGACAGATTCTTTCTCTGTTACCCAGGCTGGAATGCAGTAGCATGATCTCAGCTCATTGCAACCTCCACCTCTCAGGTTCAAGCAATTCTCCTGCCTCAGCCTCCCTAGTAGCTGGGAGTACAGGCAGGTACCACTGTGCCTGGATAATTTTTGTATTGTTCTAGAAATAGGGTTTTGCCATGTCACCCAGGCTGGTCTCAAACTCCTGAGCTCAGGTGATCCACCCACCTCAGCCTCCCAAAGTGCTGGGATGACACATGTGAACCACTGTGCCTTGCCTAATACAATTTAATTTTTAATAATGGCTGTCTTTAACAACCAATTCACTAAAATCCTGAACGTTTCACACATCAGCTCTCGTGAACAGCTCCAGCTCAGCATTAGTCTTATCTGTAAGTGGAGATGGGCTTCTGGAATGGTAGACAGAGTTCCATTTCTTAGCAAAGGTTACACTTAGACATACCCAAAAGTGACTCCCTCCCCAAAGAGTCACACCCGTGTATCACACCCTCCCTTGAGTGAGTGCAGGGCCTGTGATGGGCTTCTAACCAGTGGAACGTGGCAGATGGGGCAGATGTCATTGCCCAGATCTGGTTATGCTTGTTACGTTATACGCAAAGGGCAAGGGGCTCCTATTCCCATCACTCCCATGGTCACATGACATTATGGAAATCCCGTCTGGGCCCACTGGAGACACAGATGCTCTTGCTGGCCTTGCAGAAGCAAACAGCATATTGTGAAAAGCCCCTGGAGAGGACCCCATGGCCAGGGACTATGAGTGGGCTCTGGAACCTGAAGGCAGCCTCCAGCAGATGGCCAGGAAGAAGCTGGGGCCCTCAGTCATGTGGCCACAAGGAAATGCACGCTGCCAGCAGGCTGAATTAGCTTGAGAGAGGATTCTTGCCCAGTTGAGCCTCTGGTTGAGAATGCAGCCCCACTCAACCTGTATTACAGCCATGAGAGGCTCTGAGCAGAGGACCTAGCTGGGCAGGCTCCTGCCCTAGGGAGACCATGCGGTGCTAAATGGATGTTGGTTTAAGCTGCTAACAAATACGTAATTATTCAACATATGGATGCACCTTTCTGTATGTGTGTTACATTTCCCAATTTTTGTTGTTGTTGTTGAGACAGTCTTGCTCTGTCACCCAGGCTGGAGTGCAGTGATGTGATTTCAGCTCACTGGTACCTCACTGCCTGGTCCTGCTGACCACTGCCTTCCTCCCTCTTTAACTCTGTTGTACCTTGTCACCTTCCTCTCACTTCCAAAGCTCTCCCTCGCTTCTGCTGGGGTATTAAGAGGCCCACAGAGCCTGCTCAAAGCTCAGTCAAGGCTAACCAAAAGCCATCTCCCTTTTCACAAACCCGCATCTTCTCTCCACCCCCCAGCCTCAGAGTCCCCTGTCCCCCTTCCCTGGGAAGCCAAAACATCACTGCCCGGCCACTGCGCATTTGCTCTCATCTGCAGAATTTCACAAAAGAAACCAAGGGCCCCTGGGCCCCCCACTCCAGCCCCAAGCGTTCTGCCAAGGAGGGAGGCCCCTGCTGTTCACGCTGCCCCGTGTGCGGGTAGACGGATCTTCCCAGGCTGGCTTAGGTCGTGAGGTTGGCCTGGCAGGGATAAAACCAGACCGGATGAGGACTGGATTGCAGCAGGCAGCCCATGGGGCTTTATCGCCATTTGCTGCGGAACAAAGGCTCGGCTGGCCCTGGGAGCTCATGCTGCTGCTCTATTGAAATCTCGAGGTGGTTCTCTATTAATCACTCCCCCTGGCGCCTCAGAGGCCCCAAAAGGAGTCAAACAAAACCTCTTTTCTAAGCAGGAAGAGGTTTGCAGAGGCCTGAGCAGAAAGATTTTCCCTAGCCCCTCTGGCCAACTTAACACACAAGAAAAGCCTGCTTGGGTGCATGGTGATTGCGGGGGGCGGGGGGGGGCTGGAACATGACCAGTTTCACTCAGGACCCCAAAGAGCTCTGTGCAGGAAGCAGAGTGGGTGAGCGAGGGGTCTCACCTTCATGCAGCCCCTTGTTTTATTTTAGAAACTGAAAACACCCAATCGAATGATGTTTGTTTTTTTTTTAGTAGACATTTACTAGGAGCAAGGTAGAGAAAAAAACAAAACTCCCATTTTCTTTTGTTTTTTCTTTAGATGGAATTTCACTCCTGTTGCTCTGACTGGAGTGCAATGGCACAATCTCCGCTCACCACAAGCTCCGCCTCCCGAGTTCAAGCGATTCTCCTGCCTCAGCCTCCCAAGTAGCTGGGATTACAGGCACGCACCAACATGCTTGGCTAATTTTGTATTTTAGAGACAGGGTTTCTCTGTGTTGCCCAGGCTGGTCTAGAACCCCTGACCTCCGGTGTTCTGCCCGCCTCAGCCTCCCAAAGTGCTGGGATTACAGGCATGAGCCACTGCGCCTGGCAAAACTCCCATTTTCTTTCCTTCTTAGACGTAACCTTGAATCGCAACTTCTGTTTCTCTTTTTTTCCCCACCTGATGTTGCTGTTGTGCATTAACCAATAACTGATATTGCATTATTCATTAACCTATCAATATGAAGTTTGACTTCTATTTTCAAACAGGCTAAAACACCAAGCAATCATTTCCCCTGATAAGCACTCACGGCTCCCCAGGACCAGGCCTGCTGCCTGTGGGTGTGTGTTTGTCTGTTATTAAGAAACAGCTTTTTAATTAATTTTTTTTAATTTATTTATTTTTTTTTTTTTGAGACAGAGTCTCAGTCTGTTGCCCAGGCTGGAGAGCGCAGTCACTGGCATGATCATGGCTCCCTGCAGCCTCACACTCCCAGGCTCAAGCAATTCTCCTGCGTCAGCCTCCCAAGTAACTGGACTACAGGCACATGCCACCATGCCCAATTAATTTTCCTTTTTTGTGTGTGTGTCTTTCAGACCAAGTCTTGCTCTATTGCCCAGGCTGGAGTGCAATGGCACGATCTCAGGTCACTGCAACCTCCAACTCCTGGGTTCAAGCCATTCTCCAGCCCCAGCCTCCTGAGTAGCTGGGATTACAGGCACCCACCATCATGCCTGGCTAACTTTTGTATTTTTGTAGAGACAAGGTTTCACCATGTTAGCCAGGCTGGTCTTGAAATCCTGACCTCAGGTGATCTGCCCACCTTGACCTCCCAAAGTGCTGGGATTACAGGTATGAGCCTCCGCGCCCAGCCTAATTTTCCTTTTTGTTTGTAGAGACGAGGTCTTGCCATGTTGCCCAGGCTGGTCTCGACCTCCTGTCCTCAAGCAGTCCTCCCACGTCAGCCTCCCAAAGTGCTGGGATTACAGGCATGAGCTGCTCTGCTTGGCCCAGGGCTGCCTATTGACCCAGAGACTGTGGCTGCTATCAGGCATAAGGGGACAGTCCTAGATTGTTAAGCCTCTGAATGGAAGCACGTTCTTTTTCATATAAATTGTTTTTTTGGTTTTCTGAGGGTTTTGTTTGTTTGTTTGTTTTGTTTTTTTGAGACTGTGTCTCACTCTGTCACCAGGCTGGAGTGCAATGGCGGGATCTCTGCTCACTACAACCTCTGCCTGCCAGGTTCAAGCGATTCTCCTGCCTCAGCCTCCTGAGTAGCGGGGATTACAGGTGCGCACCACAATGCCCAGCTAATTTTTTGTGTTTTTAGTAGAGACAGGGATTCACCATGTTGGCCAGGCTGGTCTCAAACTCCTGACCTCAAGTGATCCCCCCACCTCGGCCTCCCAAAGTGTTGGGAATACAGGTGTGAGCCACTGCACCCAGCCTAAGTTGTTTTGTTTTGTTTTGTTTTAGTAGATAGAGACAGGATCTTGCTCTGTTGCCCAAGCTGGTCTCAAACTCTTGGCCTCAAGTGATCCTCCCACCTCAGCCTCCCAAAGTACTGTGATTACAGGTGTGAGCCACTGCACCCAGCCGCAACCAAGTTTTATTTCCTAACTTACTTGATGACACTTTGCTGTCTCCTTCCCTCCCTCCTGCCCACTCCTTTCCTGCCTTTCTTTACTTCCCACTCTGTGTTCTTCTGTTTTTCTTTCATTTTTGGCTTAAAACGACAGAAGTTTGTTCTCTCGCAGCTCTGGAGGCCTGAATTCTGAAATCACGGTGTCAGCCGGGGCACAGTTCCCCTGAGGGCCCTTGGGAGGAATCTTTCAGGCCTCTGTCCCAGCTCCCAACAGCCAAGGGCGTTCCTTGGCCCATAGAGGCATCATTTCTGCAGTCCTTGGATTAATCAAGTACTCTTTGCAAAACACTACAAATGTGTGTTTTGGGAGGTATATCAAATGCAATCCTGAGATTGCAAATCCTTCACATCTCTGCCTTTACAAGGCCATCTTCTCCCTGTCTTTTCACATCATCTTCCTTCTACGCATAACTGTTTCCATGTCCAAATTTCTTTTTATTTTATTTATTTATTTACTTATTTTTTTGAGATGGAGTCTCACTCCATCACCAGGCTGGAGTGCAGTGGCGCGATCTCGGCTCCCTGCAACCTCTGACTCCCTGGTTCAAGCAATTCTGCTGCCTCACCCTTTTGAGTAGCTGGGATTACAGGTGCATGCCGCCATGCCCAGCTAATTTTTGCATTTTTAGTAGAGACAGGGTTTCACCATGTTGGCCAGACTGGTCTCAAACTCCTGACCTTGTGATCTGCCCGTGTCAGCCTCCTGAAGTGCTGAGATCACAGGCGTGAGCCACCAAGCCCAGCCAAGATTTTTTTTTTAACTAAAAAAAAAAAAAAAAAAAAAAAAAAAAGACACTCTAATTAAAGAGATGATTATAATAATGTCTTTACAGTGCTGCCTAAGGATTAATGAGACCTGTAAAAGTAAAAAGTTTACAGTATAGCTGAGGTTCTATTCACTGTTATTTGCCAGGAAGAATTCAGATAACTCTCAGCTGACCTTTTTGGTTGGTTTTTGTTTGTTTTAAACAGAACCTCACTCTGTTGCCCAGCGTGGAGTGTGGCGGCATGATCATAGCTCACTGCAACCTGGAACTCCTGTGTGCAAACGATTCTCCCACCTCAGCGTCCCAAGTAGCTGGGACCGCAGGTACATACCATCGTGACTGGCTACGTTTTTTTTTTTTTTTTAGTAGAGATGAGGTCTCACTATGTTTCCCAGGCTGGTCTCAAACTCCTGGCCTCAATTGATCCTCCAGCCTTGGCCTCCCAAAGTGCTGAGTGCTGGGATTGCAGGTGTGAGCCACTGCACCCAGCCCTCAGCTGATCTTTAACGCCAGTAGTGACTGGAACGTTTCATATTTTGCTTTATGGTTCACAGCACCAGTCAGTGCACAGGATCTTACACACACCCAAAAGGTCAGAAATGTTTCTCTTGCTCCATCCTCAACACATGCTTTTATTTTCCCCAGAGTAAAGAAGACACTAGAAGAATGCTAACCTTTGCCTAATTTCAAAGTTCAACAAATAAGATTAGTGAGAAAGGTTTGCACTTTGGTACGGAACTCACTCCGTTTCTCTTTTCCCCCTGTGATATTCCTCCAAAGCACAAATTTATAGTGTTTTGCAAAGAGTACTTGATTAATGCATTTTGAATAACTATACAGTTACTTAAAATGATGTTGGCCAGGTGCAGTGACTCACGCTTTAGAGGGCCAAGGCAGGAGGAACATTTGAGGCCAGGAGTTTGAAACAAGCCTGGGCAAGATAGCAAGATCCCATCTCTGTAAAGAATAAAGATATTGGGAGGCTGAGGCAGGAGAATTGCTTGAACCCAGGAGGCGGAGATTGCGGTGAGCCGAGATCGCGCCATTGCACTCCAGCCTGGGTAGCAAGAGCGAAACTCCGTCTCAAAAAAAATAAAAATAAAAAAATAAAAAAGAATAAAGACATTAACCAGGCATGGTGATGCATGCCTGTAGTCCCAGTTCCTCAGGAAGCTGAGGCCAGAGGATCACTTGAGCCCAGGAAATTGAGGCTGCAAGTGAGCTATGTTCATGCCAGACAAAGTGACAGAGCAAGACCTTGTCTATTAAAAAATTTGTTTGAAGCCGGGCGCGGTGGCTCACGCCTGTAATCCCAGCACTTTGGGAGGCCGAGGCGGGTGGATCACGAGGTCAAGAGATCGAGACCATCCTGGTCAACATGGTGAAACCCCGTCTCTACTAAAAATACAAAAATTAGCTGGGCATGGTGGCACGTGCCTGTAGTCCCAGCTACTCGGGAGGCTGAGGCAGGAGAAT
>PVKV010008587.1:12795-44705 GCA_004027835.1 Alouatta palliata | reverse complement strand
AGAGATCGCGCCATTGCACTCCAGCCTGGGTAACAAGAGCGAAACTCTGTCTCAAAAAAAAAAAAAAAAAAAAAAAAAAAAAATTTGTTTGATTATGTCAACTAAGAATTTGTAATAACATGGGGAAATACCACATAAAGTGAAAAAAAAAAAAGCAAAAAAAGAAGCTGAAAATAGCCAGTTGTAAGGTGAAGCATAAGATTTGTTTCTTTTGTATATATATTTCCTAACTTCCTACAATGAATACACACTGCAGTTCTAATTCAGAGAAATATCATTTCTTAAATGAGATGTAACAGGAACAGGAATAATGCTCTAATATTCCTTTTCTCCCATATGCTACCTTTTTTTGATGGTTGACGTTTGTGGTCCACTTAAGCTTCTTGTATGCAGTTCTTGAGATGCTAGCTTGTTGCTTGGTAACAGTCGTTTTTAATGAGGCCTTTTTCTCACCAGTCCCCTTCAGCGGGGCTGAGCTGCAGAGCAATCTGGTGTGAAATGATTGCAGGCCAGCGCCGCAGTGAAACTACCCGGCCTTCTCAATTACGGAGCGGACGTCGGAACCACTGGCAATTTCCCAAAACATTACATTGAACAAACGTACTGGAAAGAATAACACCTTAAAGATTCATGGTTCCCTGTTTTTGCTTCAACTTGCAGGTGCACAGATCTGTCGGTCCCTCGCACACTGCTGTCTCTGTCCCAGAGTTCTCCTCTGACCTGTTACAGCACATGCCTTTTGTATGTGCTGTCTTGCCCAAGCTTGTTTCAAACTCCTGGCCTTAAATGATCCTCCTGCCTCGGCCCCGCCCAAGTGTTGGGATTACAGGTGTGAGTCACTGCACCTGGCCAACATCATTTTAAATAACTGTCTAGTACATGCATTAATCAATTACTCTTTGCAAAACAGTATAAATGTGTGCTTTGGGAGGAATACTGAAGGAGAAAAAGAGGAAAAGGGAATCAGTTGGGTACCAAAGTGCAACCTTTTCTTTTCTTTTTGAGACAGTGTCTCGCCTTGTCACCCAGGCTAGAGGGCAATGGCATGGTCTCTGCTCACTGCAACCTCCGCCTCCCGGGTTCAAGCAATTCTCCTGCCTCAGCCTCCCGAGTAGCTGGGATTACAGGCCCACCACCACACCAGGTTAATTTTTGTATTTTTAGTAGAAACAGGGTTTCACCATGTTGGCTTGGCTGGTCTTTAACTCCTGACCTCGTGCTATGCCCACCTCAGCCTCCCAAAGTGCTGGGACTACAGCTTTGAGCCACTGCACCCCGCCAAGTGCAAACTTTTCTATCAGCCCTTTCCTCCTTTCCTATCCAGAGAACCCAGATTTCATCTAGATATTCATTTTCCATCAGCTTCAGGGGAGGTGGACCCCAATTCCTAGGAGGGAATCATGGCAGAGCCAGGAAAAGCAAAGTGATCCCAGACAGCTCTCTTGGAATGGGTTCCAAGCATGGACACGTGATGTCACTGTGGCCAGTGAGACAAGAGGAGAAGCATGCTGGGGGAGGGGAGCACAGGAAAAAAGGGGTCTTTGTTCCTAAAAAGAGACTAATAAAGCAAAAATGGTATCTGGAGCCCGCATTGTGGATGGCAAGCCTAAGATCCCTGCAACCATCATGAAATCATCAGAGCCAACATACCAGACAGACGGGATGAATGATAGAAAGAAATGGAGTCCTCGGGCCGGGCACAGTGGCTCACGCCTGTAATCCCAGCACTTTGGGAGGCTGAGGCGGGCGAATCACAAGGTTAGGAGTTCGAGACCAGCCTGGCCAACATGGCAAAACTCCGTCTCTACTAAAAATACAAAAAAATTAGCTGGACGTGGGGGTGGCTGCCTGTAATCCCAGCTACTCAGAAGGCTGAGGCAGAATTGTTTGAACCCAGGAGGCAGAGGTCACAGTGAGCCGAGATCGCGCCACTGCACTATAGCCTGGTCAACAGAGCAAGACTCTGTCACAAAAAAAGAAAAATAAAAAGAAATGGAGTCCTCAGTGACATCACAGTCACTGAATCAGTCCACCGAGGACTGACTGTTCATCTCCTAAGTTCTTTTTTTTTTTTTTTTAGACGGAGTCTCACTCTGTCACCCAGGCTGGAGTGCAGTGGCATGATTTCGGCTCACTGCAACCTCTGCCTTCTGGGTTCAAATGATTCTCCTGCCTTAGCCTCTCGAGTAGCTGAAACTACAGGCATATGCCACCACACCTGGCTAATTTTTGTATTTTCAGTAGAGAAGAGGTTTCACCATGTTGGCCAGGCATGTCTTGAACTCCTGACCTCAAGTGATCTGCCTGCCTCAGCCTCCCAAATTGGTGGAATTACAGGCATGAGCCACAGTGCTAAGCCTCCTAAGTTCTTATCATGCAAGATATAAATGCCCTCAGTGTCAGAGCCATGTTGAGTTAAACTTTCTGCTATTTCCCATCTGAAGCCATCTCACTGAGCCAGTGCTTAAGCTAAAGGCTTGCATTATGTGGATACCCCAAGCTCCCCTCTGCATTGCATGACCTACCCATTGGGGCCATCCACCACACCCAGACTGCACCTGTGATCTTGGTGTAATTATAAAAAAACGCCTTGCTTTACTCTCAGAAGTGTCCCATTTTCGGGTGATCGATCATCTGGTTCCTGTTGTGAATTGAATTGTGTGCCCCTGAAATTCCTATGTTTAAGTCCTAACTTCCAATCCCTCAAAGTGTGATCTTGTTTGGAAATAGGGTCATTTCAGATATCAGTAGTTAAGATGAGGTCATATGGGTGGGCACAGAGATTCATGCCTGTAATCCCAGCACTTTGGGAGGCTGAGGTGGGAGGATCCCTTTGAGGCCAGGAGTTCGAGACCAGTCTGGGCAAAAGAGTGAGACCCTGCCTCTATGAACAGTTTTTTTTTTAATTAGTTGGAGGTCCTGGCATTTGCCTGTAGTCCCAGCTACTCAGGAGGCTGAGATGGGAGGATCACTTGAGCCCAGGAGGTCGAGGCTGCAGTGAGCTACAATTGCACCACTACACTCCAGCCTGGGTGACAGAGAGAGACCCTGTCTCTGAAGAAAAAAAAAAAAAAAAAAAAAGATGAGATTATACTGGAGTCGAGCCAGCCCCAATCCAATACAACGGCTGTCCTTATAAAAAGAGATAATTTCAGCTCATCTTGTAATCCCAGCACTTTGAGAGGCCAAGGTGGGTGGATCGCTTGTGCCCAGGAGTTCAACACTAGCCTGGGAAACATAGCAAAACCCCCATCTCTACAAAAAAAAAAAATCCAAAAAAATATTAGCCAGGTGTGGTGGTGCACACCTGTGGTCCCAGCTACTCGGGAGGCTGAGGTGGGACCATTGCTTCAACCCGGGAGGTAAAGGTTGCAGTGAGCCTCAATCTCCCAGGCTCAAGTGATCCTCCCAACTCAGCCTCCCTGAGTATCTGGGGCTGCAGGTGCATGGCACCAAGCCTGGCTAATTTTTTTTCATTTTTTTAAGAGATGGGGTCCCACCGTGTTGCTCAGTTTGCTCTCAAACTCTTGGGCTAAAGTGATCCTCCTGCTTCAGTCTCCCAAAGTATCAAGATTACCGAAAATATTAACCTCAAAGGAAAATGGTGATACATATGACTGAGTTAAAATTAAGAAGTTGTTCATCAATGTACAGCCACAAAAAGAAAATGAAAATTAAAAAACCAGTCACAGAGAGTAGTAGAAGATACTTGCAACACCTATCACCAGCCAGGGCTAGTAGTTTTCCTACTGTTCAAAGAACTTCAAACCAATAAAGGAAAAACAGATGACCCTATAGAAAAATGGGCAAAAGACTGTAATAGGCACTTCACAAAAGGGAAATCTTTCTTTCTTTCTTTCTTTTTCTTTCTTTCTTTCTTTTTTTTTTTGGAAGTAAAGTTTTTTTTCTTTTTTTTTAATTATACTTTAAGTTCTGGGGTACACATGCAGATCTTGCAGGATTGTTACATAGGTATACACATGCCATGGTGGTTTGGTGCCTCCATCCGCCATCACCTACATTAGGTATTTCTCCTAATGCTATCCCTACCCAACAACCCCACCCCCTGCCATTGCTCCCCTAGCCCCCCACCCCTCAGCAGCCCCCAATGTGTGATATTCCCCTCCCTGAGTCTATGTGTTCTCATTGTTCAACACCCACTTATGAGTGAGAACATGTAGTGTTGGGTTTTCTGTTCTTGTGTCAATTTGCTGAGAATGGTGGTTTCCAGATTCATCCATGATCCTGCAAAAGACATGAACTCATTCTTTTTTGTGGCTGCATAGTATTCCATGGTGTATATGTGCCACATTTTCTTTATCCAGTCTATCCTTGATGGGCATTTGGGTTGGTTCCAAGTCTTTGCTATTGTAAACAGTGCCACAGTGAACATACATGTGCATATGTCTTTATAATAGAAGGATTTATAATCCTTTGGGTATCTACCCAGTAATGGGATTGCTGGGTCAAATGGTCTTTGACAAACCTGACAAAAACAAGCAATGGGGAAAGGATTCCCTATTAAATAAATGGTGTTGGGAAAACTGGCTAACCATGTGCAGAAAGCTGAAACTGGACCCATTCCTTACACCTTATACAAAATTTAACTCCAGATGGATTAAAAATTTAAACCATAAAAATCCTAGAAGAAAACATAGGTAATACCATTCAGGACATAGGCATAGGCAAGGACTTCATAACTAAAACACCAAAAGCAATGGCAAAAAAAGCCAAAATAGACAAATGAGATCTGATTAAACTTAAGAGCTTCTGCACAGCAAAAGAAACAATCATCAGAGTGAACTGGCAACCAACAGAATGCAATCTACCCATCTGACAAAGGGCTAATATCCAGAATCTACAAAGAACTAAAACAAATTTATAAGAAAAAAACAACCCCATCAAAAAGTGGGTGAAGGATGTCAACAGGCACTTTTCAAAAGAAGACATTTATGTGGCCAACAAACATATGAGAAAATGCTCATCATCACTGGTCATTAGAGAAATGCAAATCTTGAGGTACCATCTCACACCAGTTAGAATGGTGATCATTAAAAAATCTGGAGACAACAGATGCTGGAGAGGATGTGGAGAAATAGGAACACGTTTTCACTGTTGGTGGTAGTATAAATTAGTGCACCCATTGTGGAAGACAGTGTGGCGATTCCTCAAGGATCTAGGAATGGAAATATTATTTCTTACATGAGATATGACAGAAATGAGAACAGTGCTTTAATATTCCTTTTCTCCCATATGCTACCTTTTTTGATGACTGACTTTTGTGGTCCATGTAAGTTCTTTGTATTCACAAAAGGGGCAGTCCAAATGGCCAATAAACATTTGAAAAGGCATTCAGTCTCATTAGAAGTCATTCAAGTGCCTATTAAAACAGTAGTGAGATACATTTATACTCTTCAGGCTGGCAGACATTTTAAAGCCAAGTGATAGCAAATACGTAAAGCAATGGGAACTCTTAGACACTATAGGTGGGAGTGTAGATTGCTGCAGTGGCTTTGGAAAATAGCTTGGCATTACCTAAAATATTTGAACTTTGCAAATCCTATGACTCAGCAAATCTGCTTCTAGATTCATAACCTGGAACAATTCTTCTCAAATCTTAGCATCAGAATCCCATGGAAGGCTTTTGAGCCACCCTCCCAGAGTTTGAATCAGTAGATCAGGGGTGGGACCTGAGAATGTGTATTTCTAAGAAATTCTCAGGTGATGCTGATGCTGCTGGTCTGAGGATCACACTTTGAGAAACATGCACACCACCCAGATATACACACAAGACCTGCGAATAGAGTAACAACTAAAAATGTCCATCACCAGTTGAATGAATAAAATATGGTAGTGGTCCTTGTGGGAAGTAAAAGTTCCTCTTAAAGTTTCCTTTCTTGTTAAAGAATAAATCATGAGTGTGCTAATAACTCTTTGTTAAGCCCTATCCTATGTAGCTGTTAAATATGCCATGCTTACAGGCATGTAGTACATTCCATGTCCTTATACTTTAACCAAGGTATGTCCCAGCTCACAGCCTATGCCATTACTTTTACCTGTTTAGAGAAGTTTTAAGTTGTTAGCCAGTTGGGTTTTAGTTTAGATTGTAAGGTCTGGCTCCTGCTGAGATCAGACACAGCAGTAAGAACAACCTCAGATGCGTAAGGGATAAATATGTCTGATTTCCTTTGTTCATTGTACTCTCATGGCAAGATGGTTAGCGAGGGTACCCTTCTTGTAGGAAGTGAAAATTGCTTGCTGAGAGATCCTTTGTCTCAGTGCTGATTTTTGTTTGTGGCACGGAGCATCTGTTCCCAATAGTCCCAACCTTTTTGGTACCAGGGACCAGTTGTGTGGAAGACAATTTTTCCACAGACCAGAGTTTGGAGGGATGGTTTCGGGATGATTCAAACATATTACATTTATTGTGCACTTTATTTCTATTATTATTACACTGTAATATATAATGAAATAATTACACAACTCATCATAATGCAAAATCAGTAGGAACCCTGAGCTTGTTTTCCTACAACTAGACGGTCTCATCTGGGGCTGATGGGAGATCATCAGGCATTAGATTCTCATGAGGAGTTGTGCAACCTAGATCCCTTAAATGTGCAGTTTGCAATAGAATTCACACTTCTATGAGAATCTAATGCTGCCACTGACCTGACGGGAGGCGGAGCTCAGGTAATGCAAGCAGAGGAGCAGCTGTAAATACAGATGAAGCTTCGCTGGCTAGTTGGCCTCTCACCTCCTGCCGTGTGGCCTGATTCTCAGTTCGGGGCTTGGAAACTGAGGACCCTTGAAGGATGGCATGTTTCTGTAATGGAAAACTGCAAAGCATTGGAAATGAATGAACTGTAGCCAGGTGCAAAATATAGATGCATCTCTAAACAATTCCCAAAGCCAGACGTAAAAGACCGTAACAGTAGAAAGCTAATCATAAAAATGAAAAGAGCTCAAATCAAACCACATTATTTAGGATTGCATGCATATCTGATAAAACTCTAAGGAAAAGCAAGGAAACGATGATCAAAGTTATTGGCATAGCATTTTCCTCTCAGGGAAAAGGGCAAGAATGCATGCCAGTTACTAAGTTCTGAACCCTTAGGGCTGGGCTTGGTGATGTTGAGGCTGGGATCCACATCACCCTTTTCCCTTCACCCAGCTCTTCCCACAGGGGGCGCTAGAGAAGGACTTTAAGGCGGGAACAGGAAGGAAGAACTTCCTCCTTCCTGTTTTTTCCTTCCTATTTCTTCCCTTTGGGGTCTCCACCTGTTTCATGCCCCTTTTAAAGGTTCCCAGCAAAACTTCTTCAATTTTGCACCATCAGTTCTTTTGTGCAGCAGCAGCTAAATCCTGCCTGCCATTTTTCCATCACTTCACAAAACTAGCCTCATTGTGACCCTTCACCATCACCAGCTCCTGCCAACCTACTCTTCAGAAATCAGAGTTGCAGCTCCCCTAAGTTCCTAAATTTCAGTAATTCCAACCTCTTCACATGATGCCTCCCCTCCACTCATCCCTGTTGGGTAATAGCTACTTCATCCAGTTGCTACCTCTAAGATAAACTTGGAATTCTGTTTTTACCATGTTGGTTACAGAGGTCACAATTTTATACCTAGCTAATGGTTCATTAGATCAAGTTCTTTCTATTAAAATAACGGTGGCTCTTGAGTTCATGCATGTTGCTTCATAGTCTAGCATTGGGCCGACATCCCATGCAGCAAGAGAGGGAAATGGTGTTTGTCAGCCATACTTTCCCCTTTCAAAGAGCTTTCTACTAGGATGACCAGTTGTCTCTGATTGTGCAGGACTGAAGAATTCCTCAGGATGCAGGACTTTTGTGGTGAAACTGAGAAAGTCTGGGCAAACATGGATGAGTTGATCACCCTAAACTCTGTGATTTCTGCTTAAACACATTGACTGTAGTTATTTCTAAGGCCACCTTGGTCACCTCTGGCTTCAAGGAAGGCTGACATATGTAGGTTTTTAGCAGGGCTCATTACCACCCCAGGCAAAAACAGAGTCCTGTTAATTAGAAGGAAGGGCAGAATGGATACTGGGGAGGCAGCTAGTGGTTCTGCCCTTTAACTCCAGACAGCAATCATTGACCACCCCGCACCATTTCCTGAGATCATATGGCTATCATTAGAGTTGTGACCAGAAGCCAGGTCTTCTGCTGGTGGCCCCCATAGGATACACTGCCTGTTTCTCTCATTCAAACAATTATTCATTTCTGGCAGCCAAGACAGAAAACTATTTTTTTCCATATGTTAGCATTTTAAATCTTCAGTGACTAATTATATTCAAAAGGTGAGAAGTTTATGCAGAAAAACTTCCCATCATGTCTTGGCGAGTTACCGGGTGAGAGTGATCATCCAGTAGAACCGTGGCTATTTTACATACATGCCATTTTTCGTTCTGTGGTTTGCAGTCATGTTTGGCTCTTTCTGAATGGAAATTCTGGTTTTAAGGTTTTAATTTTGGGCCAGGCACGGTGGCTCACGCCTGTCATCTTAACACTTTGGGAGGCCTTGGTGGGCGGATCACAAGGTCAGGAGTTCGAGATCAGCTTGGCCAATATGGTGAAACCCTGTCTTGACTCAAAATACAAAATAATAATAATAATAATTAGCCGGCCGTGGTGGTGGGAGCCTGGAGTCCCAGCTACTCAGGAGGCTGGGGCAGGAGAATCACTTGAACCCAGGAGGTGGAGGTTGCAGTGAGCAGAGATCACACCACTGCACTCCAGCCTGTGCAACAGAGCGAGATTCCATCTTAAAAATATATATATATTTTTTTACTTTTGGCTCACGCCTTTAAGCCTAGCACTTTGGAAGGACGGGATGGGTAGATTGCTTGAGCTCAACAATTTGAGATCAGCCTGGGCAACATAGCAAAATCCTGTCTCTACAACCAATACAAACATTGGCCGGGTGTGGTGGGATGTCCCTGCAGTCCCACTTGGTGGAGCCCAGTAGGCAGAGGTTGCAGTGAGCTGAGATCATGCCACTGAACTCCAGCCTGGGTAACAGAGCGAGACTGTGTCTCATAGACACACACATACACACATACACACACACACACACACACACACACACACACATACACACAGATTTTAGTTTTGGTGGGGCACGGTGGCTCACACCGGTAATCCCAACACTTTGGGAGGCCAAGGTGGGCAGATCAGTTGAGCTCAAGAGTTCGAGACCAGCAGGGGCAACATAGCAACACCCCGTCTCAATTTAAAAAACATAAACAAGACTAGCCAGGGAAACACAGCAAGACCCCATTGCAATTTTTAAAATTTGTTTTTAGTTTTGCAATGGGTTCAGGAATCCTGTGTTCTGTACTCTCTTTTTATTTTGTCTGCTGTTTTTCTCAAACATTAAATTTTTTTGTTTTGTTTTGTTTTGTTTTTTGAGATAGAGTCTCGCTCTGTCACCCAGGCTGGAGTGCAGTCCTGCCATCTTGGCTCATGGCAACCACCACCTCCCGGGTTCAAGCAGTTCTCCTGCCTCAGCCTCCCGAGTAGCTGGGACTACAGGCGTGCACCACCACACCCAGCTAATTTTTGTATTTTTGGTAGAAATGGGGTTTCACCATGTTGGCCAGGCTGGTCTTGAACTCCTGATCTCAGGTGATCTGCCTGCCTCGACCCTCCAAAGTGCTGGGATTGCAGGCATGAGCCACTGCTCCCTGCCAAGTATTGTTTTATTCTAGATGTCTTTATTTTAGGTACCCTTTGGTACCTGCATTTACTCTTATTGACTTGGTAATAAAATGCTTGTTTGGGAGGATTTCAAATCCATGAAATCCATATGCTGGCTCACTTTCATTTCAGCAGCCAGGTGCTTTGGCTTTATGGCGTTAAAAAAAAAAGAGGAAGGCAAACTTATGTCTCATAGATTGAATCTTTTTTTTCTTTTTTGAGACAGAGTCTGGCTCTGTAGCCCAGGCTGGAGTGAAGTGGCATGATCTGGACTCACTGCAACCTCCGCCTCCCAGGTCCTGGTTCAAGCAATTCTCCTGCCTCAGCCTCCTGAGTAACTGGGATTACAGGCACGTGCCACCACGCCAGGCTAATTTTTGTATTTTTAGTAGAGACGAGGTTTCACCATATTGGCCAGGCTGGTCTTGAACTCCTGACACCATGATCCACCCACCTCGGCCTCCCAAAGTGCTGAAATTACAGGTGTGAGCCACCACACCCGGCCTAGATTGAATCTTTTTTACCAACTTAATGGAAGACTCTCTTGGCCAGCTTGGTTTGTTCCTTCGAAGCATGAATAGGACAAAGTGCAGAGGAGACAATATGATCAATAGGTATCAGCCAAGGGACACTGGGCCTTGCATATTTCATGGACATTTTGTGGCCTCCCCACAGCACATCATCATTGGAGGCTGCATAGCTGCAAGGTACACAGAAAACAGGCCACATCTCATCTGCTTTCAATTACCGCAGCAACCGTGTATGCTCAGTACGGCCACACTTCTTATAAATGGCCAAGCAACGGGCTGGAAGCCAGGGTTTCTCAAATTCCATTTCCTTCTCTAGGATACGAATTTCCTCATAGATGTGGGAAGCTACATTTCCCCTTTCCTTTCATCTCGCTTCAAAAGAGTGAATATGTGAATACATATTTAGAGTAGCATGAGAAACAAGCAGTTCCTGCATCTCACATGTAATTCACTAACATCCAATTTCATTTTCTCTCCTTGTCTCCATGTAATTCCTTTTTTCCTGTTCAGAGCTCTGAAGATTTGTAATTAAACTCCTACACTTGGGCTTTTGTTTCTTACTTCAGCTTTGATTATAATTTTAGATTGAGCCATATGAAAGTAATGACAATTAACTACATTTTACCTTTTTTTTTTTTTTTTGAGACAGCGTCTCACTTTGTTGCCCAGGCTGGAGTACAGTTGCTCAATGTTGGCTCACTGCAACCTCCACCTCCTGGGTTCAAGTGATTGCCCTGCTTCAGCCTCCTGAGTACCTGGGACTACAGGAGCCCACCACCACACTTGGCTAATTTTTGTGTATTTTTAGTAGAGATGAGGTTTCACCATGTTGGCAAGTCTGATCTCAAACTCCTGACCTCAGGTGATCCACCCGCATCAACCTCCCAAAATGCTGGAATTGCATGTGTGAGCCACCATGCCTGGCCCTCACATTTGACCATTTTTGAATGGCAGTTGCATCTGATTCAACCTAATTATAAGCTGCATATATTGAGATCATGCTTATATTCATGGCACTGCACCAAGTTTCTACACACATAACCCCCAGTTAGACTGCAGATTCACCTGACGTGGGGAAACTGAAGCAGGCATACATGGAGATTAAGTGATTCGATCAGGATCGTGCAGTTAGTAAATGTTGGAGCTGCAGTTAAAACTCAGGAGTCTGGCCAGGTATCATGGCTCACACCTGTAATCCAAGCACTTTGGGAGGCCAAGGCAGGTGGATAGCTTGAGGTCAGGAGTTCGAGACCAGCCTGGCCAACACGGTGAAACCCTGTCTCTACTAAAAATACAAAAATTAGCTAGGAGTGGTGGCATGCACCTGTAATCCCAGCTATTCAGGAGGCTGAAGCACAAGAATTGTTTGAACCTGGGAGGCAGAGGTTTCAGTGAGCCGAGATCACGCCACTGCACTCCAGCCTGGGTGACAGAGTGAGATTGTCTCCAAAAAAAAAAAGAGGGGGGGCAGGGGAGGGTTCTCCCTATGTTGCCCAGGCTGATCTTGAACTCCTGGTCTTGGCTTCCCAAGCTGCTGGGATTACAGGGGTGAGCCACCGCACCTGGAAACCAGTTTCTTCGGAAAAGGGCCTGATCTCCTCATTGCTGTTCTCACACCTCTCTAACACGTGGCTATTTTCACTTCAGGGTAAGAGGATTTGACATACAGCAGGACCTTATGATCTGCATTAAAAAGCTGCTTACCATGAATCCACTTAAAATGGAAACAAAAACTTTTTAATTCTGTGAAATCTAGTGAGGTTTGTGGGGAACAAGAAAGGTATGATTCAGACTTTACCTAGAAAGATGATTCACATAAATTGGTTTAACTTACACTTCACTGAATTTAGTTCCTACAAAATTTTTGCCGACTTTTAACAGCTGACACAAAATGTGCATATCATATAAATCACCCATTTTGAATGTACGATTCAGTGGCTCTTGGTATATTCACAGATGTGCACATCCATCAACACAGTTTACTTCAGAACATTTTCTTTTTTGTTGTTGAGACAGAGTCTCACTCTGTCGCCCAAGCTGGAGTGCAGTAGCGTGATTATGGCCCACTGCAACCTCTGCCTCCTCAGCTGAAGCGATCCTCCTGCTTCAGCATCCCAAGTAGTCAGGACTACAGGTGTACACCACCACGCCTGGCTAATTTTTCTGGAGACGGGGTCACGCCATGTCACTGAGGCTGGCCTTGAACTCCTGGACTCAAGCAATCCGCCCACCTTGACCCTGTAAAGTGCTGGATTACAGGTGTGAGCCACCACGCCCAGCCTTAAAACATTTTCATTACACCAAAAGGAAATTCCACACTCCTTAGCTATCACCTTTTTCTCCCACACCCCCATCCCATCCAGCCCTAAGAAACCACTAATCTGCTGTCTCTGTGGATTTGCCGGTTCTGGACGTTTCATATAAATGGAACCACACATTAGGTGGTCCTTTGTGGTTGGTTTACTTCACTTAGCATAATGTTTTCAAGGTTCATCCATACTGTAGCATGCATCAGTACCTCAACCCTCTTTCTTGCCAAATAACGTGCCATTGTAGTCAGGTGCAGTGGCTCACATCTATAATCCTGGCACTTTGGGAGGCCGAGGCAGGTGGATCATTAAAGTCAGGAGTTCAAGACCAGCCTGGCCAACATGGTGAAATTCATTCTCTACTAAAAATACAAAAATTGGCCAAGTGTGGAGGCGGGCACCCATAATCCCAGCTACTTGGGAGGCTGAGGCAGGAGAATCGCTTGAACGCAGTAGGCAGAGGTTGTAGTGAGCCGAGATTGTGCCACTGCACTCCAGTCTGGGCTACAGAGCAAGACTCTGTTTCAAAAAAATAAATAAAATGAAATAAAATTGCCTTCTTTGACTTGGAATCAAAAGCCTGACTTTTTAGCTTCTTTCATCAGATCCCAAAGAAACCAAACGCCATTTCCACTCCTGAAATTTCTCAAAAACATCACTGTCCATTGGTCTGGTTAACAACGAGGGCGTCTTTCCCAAGAGTTCCTCCCACATGCTCAATAAAGAAGCAAGAATACTGACTGAAATTTTCCTTTTGGCCAGGCAGGGTGGCTCATCCCTGTAATCCCAGCACTTCAGGAGGCTGAGATGGGAAGATTGCTTGAGCCTAGGAGTTCAAGACCAGCCTGGGCAACATAGCAGGATCCTGCCTCTATTATTAAAAATTAAGTTAAATTTAAAAAGAAAAAAAAATTTATTTGGTCTCTGCCAGGAAAAAAAGTAGCTTCTACT
Organism: Alouatta palliata; assembly: GCA_004027835.1. Lineage (NCBI taxonomy): Eukaryota > Metazoa > Chordata > Mammalia > Primates > Atelidae > Alouatta > Alouatta palliata. Next base: position 31,197 of record PVKV010008587.1, on the reverse strand, counting down.
TAGCAATCAGCTTTTTATCTTACAGAGAGTTAACCTTAGAAATGAACATGTTTCCTTCCTTGTTTTGGCTGCTCAGAACCAAAACTGGGATCCGTCTCTCTCCACTACATAAACATTAGGGTTTGTATTTTGTGTACTCACTGTATGCATGGTTTAATCTTTATTTTTTGGTCACTATTTCTCTGTTTTTAGTTTTCTCATTTACTGATCTACTTTTATTTTGATGTATGTATATATCTGAGTAAGCTAGCAGAAATGCATTTTTTAAAATTTGAGAGCAGATGAACTTAACCACTATGATGCAATCAGCAAAAGTCAGACTGTGGGAAACTCTAATGAGCAAATGACCCAGTTTCTTGAAAGGGGAAGAAAAGGAAATGGCTGGGGAAGCCTAGACCCAAAGCAATTACAAGAACCCTCGTACGTGGTTCTTGGGAATGTCAAATTCCGCAGCCGCTTGGGAAAGCAGTCTGGTAATTTCTTCAAAAGGTAAACATATACTTAGTATGTAACTCAGCAATTTCATCCCTAGGAATCTAACTGGAGAGAAATGAAAACACATGTCAAAGACTAGTCTGTGAATGTTCATAGCAACTGCATTATTCATAGGGCCAAAAACTGCAAGCAATCCGTGTGTCCATCTACTCGTAGATTGATTGATTTTTGAGACAGAGTCTCACTTTGTCGCCCAGGCTGGAGTGCAATGGCGCAATCTCAGCTCACTGCAACTTCCACCGCCTGGGTTCAAGCAATTCTCCTGTCTCAGCCTCCTGAGTAGCTGGGACTACAGGAATGTCCTACTACACCTGGCTAATTTTTGTATTTTTAGTAGAGACAGAGTTTCACCATGTTGGCCAGGCTGGTCTTGAACTCCTGACCCCAGGTGATCCACCAGCCTCCACCTCCCAAAGTGCTGGGATTACAGGCATGAGACACTGCTCCTGGCCAATTTATTGTTTTAAGTGTGGTACATTTATACCATACAACATTATCAGCGGCAAAAAGTATGAACCCCCAAAGTTTGTGCTCTGTGAAAGAAACCAGACACAAAAGGCCACGTGTTGCATGAGCCTGTGTATGTGAAATTGATAGAAAAGTCTAAATGGGCCAGGTGCAGTGGCTCATGCCTGTAATCCAAGCACTTTGAGAGGCCAAGGCAGGTGGATCACCTAAGGTCAGGAGTTCAAGACCAGCCTGGCCAGTATGGTGAAACCCCATCTCTTCTAAAAATACAAAAATTAGCCATGTGTGATGGCAGGCACCTGTAATCCCAGCTACTTGGGAGGCTAAGGCAGGAGAATGGCTTGAACCCAGGAGGCGGTGGTTGCAGTGAGCTGAGATCGCGTCACTGCACTTTAGCCTGGGTGACAGAGTAAGATTTCATCTCAAAAATAAATAAGTAAATAAAAGTAGAAATGGTCAAGGAAAAAGCAGGTGCTGGAGTGAGGACTGACTGTAAATGGGTGTGAGAGAATTTTTAGGATGATGGAGATATTCTTTTTTTTTTTTTTTTTTTTTTTTTTGAGATGGAGGCTGGTTCTGTCACCCAGGCTGGAGAGCATGGCTCAATCTTGGCTCACTGCAACCTCCACCTCCTGTGTTCAAGCGATTCTCTTGCCTCAGCCTCCCAAGTAGCTGCTGGGATGACAGGCGTCCGCCACCACACCCAGCTAATTTTTGTATTTTTAGTAGAGATGAGGTTTCACCATGCTGGCCAAGATGGTCTTGAACTCCTGACCTCAGGTGATCTGCCCTCACCTTGGCATCCAAAACTGCTGGGATTCTAGGTGTGAACCACCATATCCAGCCCAATTTTTTTATTTTTTGTAGAGAGGTGGAGGTGGCGGTGAGCCAAGATTGCCCCACTGCACTCCAGTTTGGGCAACAGAGTAAGACTCTGTCTGAAAAAAAAAAAAAAAAAAAAAAGTGTTAAAAGATAAACTACCAGACACAGTGGCTCACACCTATAATCTCATCATTTTGGGAGGCCAAGGAAGGATTGATTACTTGAGGCCAGGGGTTCAAGACCAGCCTGGGCAACATAGGGAGACCCCTATCTCTACAAAAAAGTACAAAAATTAGGCCAGGCACAGTGTTTCATGCCTGTTAATCCCAGCACTTTGGGAGGCCAAGGCGGGCAGTTCACCTGAGGTCAGGAGTTGGAGACCAGCCTGGCCAACATGGTGAAACCTCATCTCTACTAAAATACAAAAAAATGATCCAGGCATGGTGGCGCATGCCTGTAATTCCAGCTACTTGGGAGGCTGATGCAGGGGAATCACTTGAACTCGGGAGGCAGAGGTTTCAATGAACCGAGATCATGCCACTGCACTACAGCCTGGGTGACAGAGCGAGACCCCGTCTCTAAAATAAATAAATAAACAAAGATAAACTAACGGGTCTTTTAAAAAACAAAAGTGAAGCTCTGGAGCACAGGTCACTGACGACATCTGGCTGGAATGAGGCAGTGAACATCCAGTTTTCGTCTGCTCAGCATTCATTTCTCCTTCTGCTAACAGGAGTCAGGCTTTGCTTGAAGGAATAGCCAGCCATTCACAGGCAGCCTTCTGGAGTCTACCCCTCAAGGCAATATACATATACACCAATCCACCCTTAGCCCAGCCCTGGGCATGGAACCTCTGCTAAGCTGATCTCCGCCTGGGATCCCTGGGGGATTCCAGATTCCAGTCTCGCATAGAATGATGCAAGAATGGAAAAGCTCAGAGCTGATTGATCCCAGTAGGACATCCTGAGACATCAGTCTTGGGTTTTTGCTGGTGAATCCCACAGCGGCCCTGACTCCTGTCTTTTCTGAAGCCTGGATCTTGGCATTCTTCTGTTATGTGAACTACAGGAGAATACATTCCTTTTTTTTGTTTAAGTTGGCTGGAGTTGGCTTCTGTGGCTCAAAACCACTGTACCCCATGGCAGAGCCTCTGTGAGTTGTCAGCTATTCTGTGTGCTTCCTTTCCTTGTCTGTCTTTGACTGATACAGCTACACCCGCAGAACCCCTTGGACATTAACACTTACGCAAGCCATGAGCGGGGCATGGTGCAGTGAGCCTGTGGTCCCAGCTACTCAGGAAGCTGAGGTGGGAGGATCGCTTGAGCCCAGGAGGTGGAGGCTGCAGTGAGTTATTGCACCACTGCACTACAACCTGGGTGACAGAGCAAGATCCTGTCTCAAACAAACAAAATTCGGCCAGGCACAGTGGCTCACACTTGTAATCCCAGCACTTTGGGAGGTCAAGGCAAGTGGATGGGTGGATAACTTGTGGTCAGGAGTTCAAGACCAGTCTGGCCAACATGGTGAAACTCCGTCTCTACTAAAAATATAAAAATTAGGCTGGGCAAGGTGGCTCACACTTGTAATTCCAGCACTTTGGGAGGCCAAGGCAGGCAGATCACTTGAGGTCAGGAGTTCAAGACTACCCTGACCAACATGGTGAAACCCCATCTCTACTAAAAGATACAAAAATTAGCCAGGCATGGTGGCGCATGCCTGTAATCCCAGCTACTCAGGAGGCTGAGGCAGGAAAATCACTTGAACCCAGGAGGCGGAGGTTGCAGTGAGCTGAGATTGCACCACTGTACTCCAGCCAGCCTGGGTAACAGAGCAAGACTCCGTTTCAAAAAAAATTTGGCCAAGTGTGGAGGTGGGAGCCTGTAATCCCAGCTACTTGGGAGTCTGAGGCAGGAGAATCATTTAAACCTGGGAGCGGGAGGTTGCAGTGAGCCGAGATTGTGCCACTGCAGCACTCCAGCTTGTGGGACAGATCGAGACTCTGTCTGGAAAAAAAAATTCCATGGGAACCAGTACCAGGGTAGGAAAACCTAAGCAGTAACGGATGAATTCCTGGAGGCTCTGGATCGACAAGTCTGAGTGTTAAAATCTCCAAGGGGACCCAGCCCTAGAGGGTTCTCACACTTTTGTGTTTTGCCTCCTGGATTCCTACCAGATTTTCACAGCGAAGATCAGAGAAAAACCAAACCAAACCAAACCCTCATGCTTCAGCAGAGGGAAGTAGAACATAGATGTTTTGAAATACACTAGAGTGCTGTCTATTCTTTGCAAGGCCTGCCCTCAAGGAAAACTATTTTACCAGAGCCAGATGGATGGACTGGGTAGGGCAGGTACCAGAGACTAACGAATCACTTATCTTGAATGTGACTTATTCTTCTCATTTATAAAATCGGAGTCATAGCTATAACCACATAAGGGTGTTGTGAGGATGAAATGATGAATGTTTGCAAAATGCTCTGAGTGGTACCTGCTCCACAGCACCTGCTTGACATACGTGTATCTGCTGTCATCATTATTATCATCATCCCCTGCACCTAAACGGGGCACAGATGTGGACATCAGAGCATCTCTGGATCCCGATGGACTTCTAGTCCTCAAACTCGGTCCAGTGCTAGGATTCCCAGTTGAGCAGCATTTGTAGGGCTGCTGTGAATCTGGTGTTTGGGCTACGATGATTCTTGCTTTTCTCATTTCCAAATCTACTCTTGCCAAAGAAGCTTCATGTCTGGAGGTAACATGAGTGAGTTTCTGAGTGTCTCACACCCTCATTGACATTCTCTCTCTCTCTCTCTCTCTCTCTCTCCTCTCTCTGAGACAGGGTTTGTCTCTGTCATCCAGGCTGGAGTGCAGTGGCACTGTCGTAACTCATGGCAGCCTCAACTGCCTGGCCCCAACTGATCCTCCTGCCTCAGTCTCCAGAGTACCTGGGACCACAGGCACGCACCACCACACCCGGCCATTTTTTTTAATTATCTCTAGAGACAATATTTCCCTATGTTGCCCAGGCAGGTCTCAAACTCCTGGGTTCAAACAGTCCTCCTGTCCCAGCCTCCCAAAGTGCTGGGATTACAGGCATGAGCCACCGTACCCAGACAACATATATCTTCTTTGGAGAAGTCTCTGTTCACATCTTTTGCCTAATTTTTAAATAAATTAATGTAATTTTAGAGACAGGGTCTCACTCTTATTACTCAGGCTGCTGTGAAATGACACAATCATGGCTCACTGAAGCCTTGACCTCCTGGGCTCAAGCAATCCTCCCGCCTCAGCCTCCTGAGTAGCTACAGGCATGCACCACCACACCCAGCTAATTTTTGTATTTGCTGTGTAGATAGGGTTTCCCTACATTGGCGAGGCTGGATTTGCCTATCTTTTTTTTTTTTTTTTTTTCAGATTCAGATTGAAGCACACAGATGAAGGATTTGCCTAACTTTTAATGGATTGTTTCTCCAGATATTTCATTGCCTCTTTAACAATAAGATTAAATAAACTCTCTCTTTAACACAGCTTGAACTTCGCATCATGGTCTTGTGGATGGCTTAGTGCCTTGGAGTTAGTTTTGTTCCTTTTTTGTTTCTGCTACCAGTTCCACAGGTTTCTGCTAAGGTAGGAGCCTGGGTATGGTGCGGTCTAAAAAGGTTGACTCATTCCTCCTTTGCAGCTTTTTTTTTTTTTTTTTTTGAGATAAAGTGTCAGTCTGTAACCCAGGCTGGAGTGCAATGATGATGGTACAATCTCAGCTCTCTGCAACCTCCACCTTCTGGGTTCAAGCTATTCTCCGGCCTTGCCTCCTGAGTAGCTGGGATTACAGGGGCACATCACCATGCCCGACTAATTTTGTATTGTAGTAGAGACAGGGTCTCGCCACGCTGGCCAGGCTGGTCTCCAACTCCTGACCTCAGCTGATCCACCCTCCTCAGGCTTCCAAAGTGCTAGGATTACAGGCATGAGCCACCGCACCAGGGTGTAACCTTTTTATTTTTCTTCCTTTTGTTCTTTTTTGTTTTGAGATGGAATCTCATTCTGTTACCCAGGTTGGAGAACAGTAGTGGTTTCGTAGTTCACGGCAGCCTTGACCTCCCAGGCTCAAGCGATCCTCCCACCTCAGCCTCCCAAATAGCTAGGACTACAGGTGTGCACCATCATGCTTGGCTAATTTTTGTATTTATTTGTAAAGATGGCACGAGGGGTCTCACTATGTTGCCCAGGCTGGTCTCCAACTCATGGACTCAAACAATCCTCCTACTTAAAGCCTCCCAAAGTACTGGCGTGAGCCACCAGGCCGGCTATGCTTCTTTTTGTGAGCACATGCTTTGTGAGACAGCTTTCGCCTGCCCTCTGGACCTGGAGGGAGTGAGAGAAGAATTCAGTTTCTTACATTTTGGTTGGCCAATGCCTTTTTACTGGTCCTTTTTTAACTTTCCCTGTAGAAGCTACCAATAAATCCAGTGACTGCATCAGGAAAAAGAATGGCAAATGATTAAATCTGTGTCTGGACTTGCCAAGGTCGCAGTGAGGTGGCCTCGTGGACTCCTTGCGGTATTATTGTACAGCTTTTTGCTCTTGAGGAAAGCAACACCTAGGTTTGTCAGTTTGTGCACGATTCTTTCTTTCTGTGCTTTTTTTTCTTTTTCTGAGACAGGGTCTCACTCTGTCCCCCAGCCTGGAGTGCAGCGGTGTGACGATCTTGCTCACCACAGTCTCAACCTCCTGGGCTCAAGTGATCCTCCAGACTCCGTACCCCGAGTAGCCGGGATTACAGCCCTGCGCCACCACACCCAGATAATTCTTTTCATTTTTTGTAGAGATGGGGTTTCACCATCTTGCTCAGGCTGGTCTCAAATTCCCATCATCAAGTGATTCACCCACCTTGGCCTTCCAAAGTGCTGGGGATTACAGGCATGAGCCACTGTGCTCAGCCTATGGTTCTTTACATTTTCTTTTCTTGTTTTAAGACCGAATCTTGCACTGTTGCTCAGGCTGGAGTGCAATGGCGCCATCTCGGCTCACTATAACCTCCGCCTCCTGGGTTCACGTGATTCTCCTGCCTCAGCGTCTGGAGTAGCTGGGATTGCAGGCGCACACCACCACACCCAGCTAATTTTTTGTATTTTTAGTAGAGACGGAGTTTCACTATATCGGCCAGACTGGTCTCCAACTCCTGGTTGAGTGATCCAACGCCTCAGCCTCCCAAAGTGCTGGGATTACAGGTGTGAACCACCACACCCAGCCTACAGTTCTTTACATTTAATATTGTTAGGCCTGCGGTGCCTGGAGGTACGTAGATGCCTCTCGTCCTAAAATAGATCCCTCATTAAGAAGTCAGAAGTCAACTCAATGAGTCCGAAGGAAGAGATTGTATGGAAATCCCTCTCTTTACAACTGCAGTAAAATACACATAACAAAATTTAACATCTTAACCGTTTTGTTTTCTGGGGTTTTTTTTGGAAACAGAGTCTGACTCTGTCTCCCAGGCTGGAGTGCAATGGCGTGATCTTGGCTCACCGCAACCTCCGCCTCCCGGGTTCGAGCAATTCTCTTGCCTCAGCCTCACAAGTAGCTGGGATTAGAGGCACTGGCCACCACGCCCAACTAATTTTTGTATTTTAGTAGAGACAAGGTTTCACCGTGTTGGCCAGGCTGGTCTTGAACTCCTGAGCTCAAGTGATCTGCCTGCATCCACCTTTCAAAGTGCTGGGATTACAGGCATGACCACCACGCCCTGTCGAATTAACCATTTTTAAGTGCACAGCTCCGTGGCATCAAGCACATTCACACTGTCGTGCAACCATCACCATCATCCACCTCCAAAAGGTTCTCATCTCCCTAAACAGAAACTCTGTCCCTATTCAACAGTAACGCCCCGTCTCCCCTCTCCCCATCCCCGGCACCCAGCATTCTACTCTCTGTCTCTATGACTCTTACTCCCCAAGGGGCCCCATAGAAGTGGGACCACACAGCATGTGTCTTTCTGTGACAGCTGATTTCACTGAGCATAACGTCCCCAAAGCTTATCCCTTCACATGTCATGTGTGTCAGAGTTTCCTTCCTTTCAAGTCTGAATCGTGCCCCATTGGATGTGGCGCCACACGTGTGAATGCACACTTGGATGGCTTCCACCTGCTGGCTCTCGTGAGTAAATAACACTGCTGTGAACACGCCAGGCAAGTATCTCTTCAAGAACCTGCTTGTCGACCAGGCGCAGTGGCTCATGTCTATAATCCCAGCAGTTGGATAGGCTGAGGCGGGCGGATCTCTTGAGGTCAGGAGTTCGAGACTAGCCAAGGTCGAGACTAAGCATGGCCAACATGCTGAAACCTGTCTCTACCAAAAATACAAATATTAGCTGGGTGTAGTGGTGGGCACCTGTAATCCCAGCTACTCTGGAGGCTGAGGCAGGACAATTGCTTGAACCTGGGAGGCAAGGGTTACAGTGAGCTGAGATCGTGCCACTGTACTCCAGCCTGGGTGACAGAGTGAGACTCCATCTAAAATAATAATAATAATAATAATAATAATAAAGACCCTGCTTGCAATTCTTTGGGGTGTAAACCCAGAAGTGGAATTCTGCTTTGTATCTTATGAGAACTCTAGTTTTATTATTTATTTATTTATTTATTGAGACAGAGCTTTTCTCTGTTACATAGCCTGGAGTGCAATGGTGCAATCTCAGCTCACTGCAACCTCCACCTCCTAGGTTCAAGTGATTCTCTGGCCATGCCTCCTGAGTAGCTGGGATTACAGGCGCATGCCACCATGCCCACCAATTTTGTATTTTAATAGAGATGGAGTCTCACAATGTTGGCCAGCCTGGTCTCAAACTCCTGACCTCAGGTGATCCACCCTCCTCAGCCTCCCAAAGTGCTAGGATTACAGCCATGAGCCACTGTGGCAGGCTGCAACTTTTTTATTTTTCTTCCTTGTTTTGTTTGTTTTTGTTTTTCTTTTGAGACAGAATCTCATTCTGTCACCATTGGAAATAAATGCTTGGTGCAGCAAGGAAAATTAGCACTGAGACAAAGGATCTTTCAGCAACACAATTTTTTATTTCCTGGACTGCAGGAAGGGTACTCTCACTAGCCATCTTGCCATGAGACTACAGTGAACAAAGGAAAACACACAAATTTATCCCTTACACATTTAAGATCATCCTTACTGCTGTGTCTGATCTCCGTTGGCTGGAGCCAGACCCCACAATCTAAACTAAAACCCGACTGGCTAACAACTTAAAACTTTTCTAAACAGGTAAAAGCAATGGAGAGCTGGGACATGCCTGTGAGCACGTCCAGTACAGATATCTTGGTTAAAGTACAAGGACAAAGAATGTACTACTAGGTGCCTAGAAGCATGGCATGTCTAGCAGCTACATAGGATAGGGCTTAACAAAGTTATTAGCTCATTTATTCTTTAACAAGAAAGAAAACTTTAAAAAGAAACTTTTCTACTTCCCACAGTCACCCAGGGAGGAGTGCAGTGGTGAGATCATAGCTCACTACAGGCGTGACCTCCCAGGTTCAAGCCTCAGACTCCCACCTCAGACTCCCAAGTAGCTAGGACTACAGGTGCGCACCACCATGCTTGGCTAATTTTTGTATTTTTTTGTAGAGATGGGACAAGGGTCTCGCTATGTTGCCCAGGCTTGTTTCAACTCATGGACTCAAGCAATTCTCCTGCCTCAGCCTCCCAAAGTGCTGGCATGAGCCACCAGTCCAGCTATGCTTCTTTTTTTGAGCGCATGCTTTGTGAGACAGCTTTCACCTGCCCTCTGGACCTGGAGGGAGTGAGAGAGGAATTCAGTTTCTAACATTTTGGTTGGCCAATGCCTTTTCAGTGGTACTTTTTTAACCTTCCCTGTAGAAGCTACCAATATATGCAGTGACTGCGTAAGGAAAAAGGAATGGCAAATGATTACATCCGTGCCTGGACTTGCCAGTGTCCCAGTGAGGCGGCCTCGTGGACTACTTGTGGTACTGTTGTACAATTTTTCACTCCTTGGGGAAAACATCGTCTGAGTTTGTCAGTTTGTGCACAATGATTTCTTTCTTTCCTTTTTTTTTTTTTTTTTTTTTTGAGACAGGGTCTCACTGTGTCCCCCAGCCTGGAGTGCAGTGGTGTGACAATCTTGTTCACCGAAGCCTGGACCTCCTGGGCTCAAGTGATCCTCCAGACTTCGTCCCCCAAGTAGCCAGGATTACAGGCATGCACCATCACACCTGGATAATTTTTTGCATTTTTTTGTAGATGTGGGGTTTCACCATGATGCTCAGGCTGGTCTCAAACTCCTGGCTTTAAATGATCCACCTGCCTCAGCCTCCCAGAGTGCTGAGATTACGGGCATGAGCCACCGTGCCCAGCCTACGATTCTTTACATTTAATATTGTTAGGCCTGCAGTGCCTGGAGGTACATACACGCCTCTTCTCATTAAATAGATCCCTCATTAAGAAGTCAGAAGTTACCTCAATCAGTTCAAAAGAAAAGAGTGTATGAGGAGATTGTATGTAAATCTCTCTCTTTACAATTGCAGTAAAATACACATAACGTAAAATTTAACATCTTAATCATATTTTTTTTTTTTTTGAGACAGAGTCTCACTCTGTCTCCCAGGCTGGAGTACAGTGGCACAGTCTTGGCTCACTACAACCTCCACTTCGTGGGTTCAAGTGATCCTCCTGCCTCAGCCTCCTGAGTAGCTGAGATTACAGGCAACTGCCACCACGCCCAAATAGTTTTTGTATTTTGGTAGAGACAGGGTTTCACCATGTGCTCAGGCTGGTCTGAAACTCCTGACTTCAAGTGATCCACCCACCTTGGACTCCCAAAGTGCTGGGATTATAGGCGTGAGCCACCGTGCCCAGCCTACGATTCTTTACATTTAATATTGTTATGTCTGCGGTGCCTGGAGCGTAGATGCCTCTTCTCATTCAATAGATCCCTCATTAAGAAGTCATCCCCACTTCAGATTTATCTCAATGAATCTGAAGGAAAAGATTGTATGAGAAGATTGAATGTAAAGCTCTCTCTTTACAATTGCCGGTAAAATACACATAATATAAAATTTAACATCTTTCTTTTTTTTTTTTTTTTTTAAGACGAGGTTTCACCATATTGGTCAGGCTGGTCTTGAACTCCTGACCTCAGGTGATCCACCCGCCTTGGCCTCCAAAGTGCTTGGATTACAGGCGTAAGCCACCACGCCCGCCTAAAATTTAACGTCTTAACCATTGCTTTTTTGATGTGTCTCCCAGGCTGGAGTGCAGTGGCGTGATCTCAGCTCACTGCAACCTCCACCTTCCGCATTCAAGCAATTCTCCTGCCTCAGCCTCCCAAGCAGCTGGGATTACAGGTGCGTGCCACCATGCCTGGCTAATTTTTATATTTTAGTAGAGGCAGGGTTTTACCATGTTGGCCAGGCTGGTCTCAAACTCCCGAGCTCAAGTGATCTGCCTTCCTCAACCTCTCAAAGTGCTGGGATTACAGGCATGACCACCACACCCGGCCGAATTAACCATTTTTAAGTGCACAGCTCCGTGGCATCAAGCACATTCACACTGTCGTGCAACCATCACCATCATCCACCTCCAAAAGGTTCTCATCTCCCCAAACAGAAACTCTGTCCCTATTCGACAGTAACTCTCCGTCTCCCCTCTCCCCATCCCCGGCACCCAGCATTCTACTCTCTGTCTCTATGACTCTTACTCCCCAAGGGACCCCACAGAAGTTGGACCACACAGCATGTGTCTTTCTGTGACCAGCTGATTTCACTGAGCATAATGTCCCCAAAGCTCATCTCTTCACATGTCACGTGTGTCAGAGTTTCCTTCAAGTCTGAATCGTGCCCCGTTGGATGTGGCGCCACACGTGTGAATGCACACTTGGATTGTTTCTGCTTGCTGGCTCTCGTGAGTAAATAACACTGCTGTTAGCATGCCAGGCAAGTATCTCTTCAAGACCCTGCTTGTCAGCCGGGCACGGTGGCTCACGCCTGTAATCCCAACACTTTGGGAGGCCAAGGCGGGTGGATCACTTGAGGTTAGGAGTTCGAGATCAGCCTGGCCAACATATGAAAACCTATCTCTACCAAAAATACAAAAATTAGCCGGGTATGGTGGCATGCACCTGTAATCCCAGCTACTTTGGAGGCTGAGGCAGGAGAATTGCTTGAAAATTGCTCAGCCTCAAAAAAGAAAAAAAGAAAAAAGAAAAAAGACCCTGCTTGCAATTCTTTGGGGTGTAAATCCAGAAGTGGAATTCTGCATTGCATCTTATGGGAACTCTAGCTTTATTGATTGATTGATTGATTGAGACAGAGCTTCACTCTATCACCCAGGCTGGAGTGCAGTGGTGTGATCTCAGCTCACTGCAACCTCTGCCTTCCGGCTTCAAGCAATTTTCATGCCTCAGCCTCCCAAGTAGCTTGGAGAGGTGCACACCACCACTCTTGGCTAATTTTTTATATTTTTGGTAGAAACAGGGTTTCACCCTGTTGGCCAGGCTGGTCTCAAACTCCTGACCTCCGGTGATCCACCCTCCTCAGCCTCTCAAAGTGCTGGGATTACAGATGTGAGCCACTGCCTGCCTGGTCTTGTTTTAACTTTTTGAGGACCCGCCATGCTGTTGCCCACAGAGGCTGCCCCGTCTTCCATTCCCACCAACAGCGTGTGTGTGTGTAAACGTCTTTGCGGGAGATCAGTACCCACTGCTTCTCTGCACCTCTCTCCTTTTGCCTCTCTCTCGCTTTCTGAGTGACCTACAACATCACTGACCTGTTTGCAGCTCAGGATCCCCAGGGCAGCTGGAGTGATTGCACTTCAGTTACTGCACATGGTTGTGCCTGCCATCTTGCATTTAAAGCTTCCCATTGCTCTTGGGATCAGCCCCAGATCCTTATAGGACTCACCTCGGCCCCTCTTCCCTGCTTAGCCTAACCTGGTTCAACTGAACACAGCCACTCGGTTCCACCCTCCAAGGCCCATACTTCCTTCTTTATCACATGCAGTTCCCTGACTGGGGCACTGCCCTCACAGTCCCATGCCCCTTCCCTAATCAGGCATCCCATAGACCTCAGGGAGGAGCCCCTGACTCTGTTTACCATTCTCCTCCCGCCCCCAATCAAGCAGGTACTCTGGTTCAGGCGCTTGCTCATAATAAGTTCCTTGCCTCCCAAACATTTATCTCTGTTTGCATGTACACATTCAAGACTAAGAGATGAGATTAATACCTATTTCAGCCCCAGACTGGAGCATGGGTGTGCGGGTAAGGGAAGCTCCCGCCTTAGACAGGTCTAGTCTCCCGTCTACACTTGCATGTCACCAGGCACCAATCGCTCACTGTATTTACCACAGTTGTGACTTCATTTTACTTTTACCAGGATGTGTCTTTGATTTATGTCTGTAATTCCTCCTCGACTATCAGCTCCACCAGGGTGGGAACTGTGTCTCCTTTCCCACCCTCAATAATTCATAAATGAGGGAACTGTGGAAACTGCACCGCCTTTTTAGGGGAGCCTGAATTATCGAAGGAGGACCAGGCTACGGGAAGTCCTAAAGGGATCCCAAAGACGCCCACGTTTGCCACTCCCTGTTTTCAGCTAAGATTTCTCTGTGGAGCATTTGTAGCCTTGGTGCCTTGCCTGGGTCTAGAGTACTGAATGAGTGAATGAAGGGCTCCAAAAGGAGAGAGTGGGATAGGCTGGGGGCAGTGGCTCATGCCTGTAACTCAGCATTTTGGGAGGCTGGGCTGAGGTGGGAGGCTGCTTGAGCCCAGGAGTTGGAGACCAGCCTGGGCAATATAGTGAGACCCCATCACTATAAAAAACTTAAAAAATTAGCTGAGTGTGATGTCTCATAGCTGTGGTCCCCTACTTGGGAGGCTGAGGTGGGAGAATCACCTGAACCCAGGTCAAGGCTGCAGTGAGCTATGATTGCGCCACTGCACTCCAGCCTGGGTGACAGAGAATCTGTCTCAAAAGAAAAAGAAAAGAAGAAAGAAAAAAAGAGAGGAAGGAAGGAAGGAAAGAAGGGAGGGAGGGAAGGAAAGAAAGAGAGAAAGAGAAAGAAAGAAAGAAGGGAAGAGAGAAAGAAAGGAAGGAAAGAAGGAAGGGAGGGAAGAAGAGAGGGAGGGGGAAGGAAGGAGAGAGAGGGGATCAGAGATTCGGGGATTGATCTCAAGTGGTCTTCAGTTAAGTAGAGTATGAGGACCTTTAATCTAAGGGCTTAAGAATAATCAGTCCTGGCACAGTGGCTCACAGTGTGCTTTGGGAGGCCGAGGCAGATATATTGCTTGAGGCCAGGAGTTCGAGATCAGCCTGGTCAACATAGCAAGACCCTGTCTCTATAAAAAATAAAAAATAAAATAGCTGGGCATGGTGGTACTTGGGAGGCAGAGGCAGGAGGGTCACTAGAGCACAGGAAGTGGAAGTTGCAGTGAGCTATGACTGTGCCACTGCACTCTAGCCTGGGCGACAGAGCAAGACCCCATCTCAAAACATAAACATATATATAATATATAATACTCATATATTTTATCTATGTATGTATGTACTTATCTCACACGTTAGGGTTGGGGGGCTTTAGTGGTTGGGCCGGGGAGACTGCTGAGGTCATCTGTCCCTTTCTCCAGTGGCCCAGGCTCAAAACTTTCCGGCTGGGCTTTTCAGGGGTCCCCTGTACCCCAGGATGGAGGAAAGGCCGCTGCCTGCAGCCCCGCGGGTAGGGGGCGAGGTGCGCCGGGCCCAGCCCTCCGGAGGGCCCGCCAGCCCAGCCAGCCCAGGCCTTGCCCCGGACCCCGAGCTGGGGCGCGCCGCGTGGGCTTCGCTGGGCGGGACCGGCGGGCGCGGCGCGCGGGGGGCTGGGAGGCTCCGCTCCGCGCCGGCGCGATCTGGCCCGGGTTTCAGCGCCCGCCCCGCGCCCCAGCCTCCCCGCCCCCCGCGCCGCCGCCGCTGCTGCAGCCGCCGCCGGAGGCCGCTCGGAGCCGCGCGAACATGGCCGAAGTCGGCGAGGACAGCGGCGCCCGCGCCCTGCTGGCGCTACGCTCGGCGCCCTGCAGCCCTGTGCTGTGCGCCGCGGCAGCCGCCGCCGCCTTCCCCGCGGCCGCGCCCCCGCCGGCCCCCGTGCAGCCCCAGCCCCCGCCCGGGCCGCCGCCACCGCCGCCGCCGCTGCCGCTGCCGCCTCAGAGCGCGATCGCGGGCGCGGGCTCCTCTGCCGGCTCCTCCGGGGGCTCCTCCGGGGCCTCCGGGGACGCCACGGGCTCTGGGGGCGCCGGGGACGAGGGCGCGGCGCCCGCCTTAGTGGCCGCGGCGGCCGCCTCGGTGCGGCAGAGCCCGGGGCCGGCGCTGGCGCGGCTGGAGGGCCGCGAGTTCGAGTTCCTCATGCGCCAGCCCAGCGTCACCATCGGCCGCAACTCCTCGCAGGGCTCGGTGGACCTGAGCATGGGCCTGTCCAGCTTCATCTCGCGGCGCCACCTGCAGCTCAGCTTCCAGGAGCCGCACTTCTACCTGCGCTGTCTCGGCAAGAACGGCGTCTTCGTGGACGGGGCCTTCCAGCGGCGCGGCGCGCCCGCCCTGCAGCTGCCCAAGCAGTGAGTGGCCCCCGCGATCCCCGCCGCCGGCACCCGGGGCTCACCCCCGACCTCGATCTCTGCGGCCCTTCCCAGCTTGAACCCTTCCCCGCCCCCGTAACCCCCGACCGGCCTGGACTCCGTGTTCAACCCCGACCCCCACCTCCTGGGCCTCTGGGGTCACCACGACTCCGATTCTTGCGGCCCAGGCCTGAGGTTCCCCCTCCACTTTCCCCGGCCTGGACCCCCTCGTCGCCCCCAACCCTCACCGACCTAGATCCCCGGGGGTCAACTCGGACCTCCTGTTTTCTGGACCCCTGTGGTCACCCCCGACCCCAATCCCTGAAGCCTGGACTTGGGGATCCTGGTTCCCTCCGACCTCCACCGGCCTGGATTCTGGGTTCAACTCTGGCCCACATCTCGCGGGCCTTGGGGTCATGCCTGACCTCAACTCCCACCAGCCTGGGCTCCTGGAGCTACCCCGACCCCAACCCCAACTGTTCGGGCTTCTGAGGTCACCCCTGACCCAGGTCTCTGCTGCCCCCCACTCCCACGGGCCTGGACTCCGGGTCATTCTGAACCCCCACCGGCCTGGATCCCTAGGGTCATCTACATCCCTACCCAGCATAAACACCCGAGGTCAACCACAACCCCCACTTCCTAGGCACCGCGGGGTCACCTCTGACTGCTAACCCCATAAGCCTGGGCTTGAAGAGCCACTCCCACTCCTGTTTCACCCAGCCGAATCAGTGAGGTCACTCTGGACCCCCACCAGCTTGGACTTCAGGGTCACTGCAGCCTGGCCTGTTTCTCAGGACCACCCCCTACCTCCGTCAGCCAGAGCCTCGAGTCACCTTAGTGCCTATCCCTGCCGCCCTGGAACCCAGTGGCCATCCTGACCCTGTCTGGCCTGCCTTGGGCCACCCCTACCCCATCCAGTCTGGGTCCTGGAGACCCCAGTGCAGTCACACAGGAGGGTGGGAGAGTGTTACTCTGGGACGTGTGAGATCCCCAGGAGCTTGGGCTGTGCTGAAGGGGCAGAGGCCCGGTGGGGAGGGGCCCGGAACACGAATCCCGGGCCTCAGTTTACCTCACCAGTGAGTACTCCTCAGATGGAGTAGCAGGACCCCCGAGCTCCAATTAGATTCCCGCGGGCCCGAGGTCACCGGGGACAGAGAGACCCAGCTGGGCCTGGATGGCTGCCCAGGCCTGTCGTGCCTTTTCTCAGCATCCCAGGGTCACCTCCCACCCATTCCGGTTCCCTCCTTTCCAGCACCCCACCCTCTCCTCTGCCCAGACCTCAAGGTCTGTTGATCAGGAGAAAGCCTGTTTAATTACTCATTTCCTCTGGAGCCACTTTCTTTTTCTATTTAGTGATTGCCTGTAACTCATCACCTGTGTTTATATTTCTTCAGTGTGGTTCTTGCTCAAGGGTTGTCTGACTGTCTAATTACTCCCTTTTATAAGGGCCTTGAATGGGGTCGGGGCTGGGTGGCGGGGGGGATTTTTGCTGGGATAATTTCCAGGGCCCAAAGTTTGTGTCTGTAAACTTACAACTTGTGTCTGTTTGGTTACAAATATGATATTGACTAATTTGAAATGCAACATCAACAATGACTCACTCGCACTTAGGGGTGAGAGGGGAAGTATACCTTCGTTTTCCAATGATGCTGAAAGGTGTGCATTTTGGTAGAATCAGAACTCGGGAGATAACAAAGTTGTTCTTTGCCTCAGTTATTACTCTGCTCTCTCTTTTCCATAACCTACACACTCTCCATTTGGGGCCATTAATGCATTTCCTGGCCAGTCTCCCCTCCAGTGAGAAAATGACAGGTGGGCTCCCCCAGGACCCCCTTAGAGTCGTGCTTTACAAATGCACCTTTATATAATTCAGGTTCTCTGACTGCTTCCATTAAACAGTCTTTGTTTTCAGTTTCCCATCCCAGCCATGGAAACAGGTACACTCCTGAGTCAGACCCAGCTTTAGTGAATCTTTAAGGAGGCTTTCACAGTATTTTTTTTTTTTCTAGCTCAAGGAGAAAAGATTTCGACCTGAGATCGTCACTGAATAGGCCAGTAACAAGTCTATTTATGAAATGTTATCAGTGTATACCGTTCCTGCACATTTATGCTCCAGGGAGCTCGTGTTCTTAGTGGGTACATTACAGGGCATCGTGGCAGAGCTGTCAGGCTAAACAGATGCCCGCTTGCTGACTTGGTGCATTAGATGTGTGTGAAGTGCTCAGCCCACTGTGCCTGTCTGTTTTTATTTGACTTCACCTGCACATGTGAGCAATATCTATGTAGGCAGCAATGTAAAATTTACAAGAACAGAGCAGATGCGCAGAAGGAAAACATTAAATGGATGTCCATGTCCACCCGCCTAGAGAAGAGCTCTTTGCTGCTGCTGCTTTTTGTTGTTGTTTTGAGATGAAGTCTCTTCTGTTACCCAGGCTAGAGTGCTGTGGTACGATCTTAGCTCACTGTAACCTCTACCTCCGAGGTGCAAGCGATTCTTGTGCCTCAGCCTCCTAAGTAGCTGAGATTACAGGCGTGCGCCACCACTCGGCTGATTTTTGTATTTTTTAGTAGACACGGGATTTCACCATGTCGGCCAAGCTGGTTGCAAACTCCTGACCTCAAGTGATCTACGTGCCTCAGCCTCCCAAAGTGCTGGGATTACAGGCGTGAGCCAACTCGCCTGACCGTAAAGCTGTTTGCTTCTGAAAGCTGCCAAAGTCTGTCAACAAAAATGTTTAGCAGTTCAAGCAGTTTCACATTTTTTTTTTTAGACGGAGTCTTGCTCTGTCACCCAGGCTGGATGCAGTGACGCAGTCTCGGCTCACTGCAAACTCTGCCTCCTGGGTTCAAGCAATTCTTCTGTCTCAGCCTCCTGAGTAGCTGGGACTACAGACACGTGCCACCACGCCTGGCTAACTTTTTGTACTTTAGTAGAAACGGGGTTTCACCATGTTAGCCAGGATAGTCTCGATCTCCTGAGCTTGTGATCCTCCCGCCTCAGCCTCCCAAAGTGCTGGGATTA
>PVKV010008587.1:0-12695 GCA_004027835.1 Alouatta palliata | reverse complement strand
CCAACTCACCTGGTCATAAAGCTGTTTGTTTCTGAAAGCTGTGAAAATCTCAACAAAAAATATTCATAGTTCAAGCAGTTTCACTTTTTTTTTTTTTTTTTTTTATGAGACGGAGTCTTGCTCTGTCTCCCAGGCTAGAGTGCAGTGGCTCGATCTCGGCTCACTACAAACTCTGCCTCCTGGGTTCAAACAATTCTCCTGCCTCAGCCTCCCAAGGAGCTGGGACTATAGGCACGCCTAGCTAATTTTTTGTATTTTTAGTAGAGACAGGGTTTCACCGTGTTAGCCAGGATGGTCTGAATCTCCTGACCCCATGATGCGCCTGCCTCAGCCTCCCTAAGTGCTGGAATTACAGGCGTGAGCCACCACCTCACTTTTTTTTTTTTTAATTTTAGAAAACTTAAGCGTAACTAGTCACATATGTAGAACAGACTGTCATAAATTTCTTTTTTGGTTAACGATTCTTTTTTTTTTTTTTTTTTGAGACGGAGTTTCACTCTTGTTACCCAGGCTGGAGTGCAATGGCGCGATCTCGGCTCACCGCAACCTCTGCCTCCTGGGTTCAAGCAATTCTCCTGCCTCAGCCTCCTGAGTAGCTGGGACTACAGGCGCACGCCACCACGCCCAGCTAATTTTTGTATTTTTAGTAGTGACAGGGTTTCACCACGTTGACCAGGATGGTCTCGATCTCTTGACCTCGTGATCCACCCGCCTCGGCCTCCCAAAGTGCTGGGATTACAGGCGTGAGCCACCGCGCCCGGCCTGGTTAACGATTCTTAAGCCTGGCCAGGTGCGGTGGCTCATGCCTGTAATCCCAGCACTTTGGGAGGCAAAGGTGGGTGGATCACTTGAGGTCAGGAATTCAACACCACCCTGGCCAATATGGCAAAACTCCATCTCCACAAAAAATACAAAACTTAGCTGGGCTTGGTGGCTCACGCCTGTAGCCCAGCTACTTGGGAGACTGAGGCAGGAGAATCCCTTGAACCTGAGAGGCAGAGGTTTCAGTGAGCTGAGATCATGCCACTGCACTTCAGCCTGGGTGACAGAGCAAGACTCCGTCTCAAACAAACAAACCACGATTCTTAACCCTGTTGCAATGAAAGTTATTAAGAAATTTTAAGGAATTCAGAGCAAGGAAGTTAGATGCATAAGTTTTTGTCACCCTTGAGTAGGAAGTTCATCACCAAATGTCAACAATTACTATGTCTCTTTCTCTTGGGCTTTGGTACCTCTATTGCCATTGCTATTGGAAGTTGTGAATTTCTTTACTGTAAACTACAAATTCTCTTGCTGTGTTGGAGTGTGATTGCCTTGAGCGTGCTTAGATTTGGTGGGAAGTCCATGTTATGTTGGTGCTCACACCATTTTCCAAAGTTATGTCGTTCCAGGCCGCCCCTTTACCTTGGATCAGGTGCATGTAACACACACTCTGTACAACTCCCACCCAGGAAGTATACCAGAATTCACCCCTATTTGTTACTGGAAGTATATAATTCCAAATCTTCAATATTCTTAATTATTGGCGGGGGAAAAAAAAATGGCTTGTGACCCAGCTTAGAGCTGATCTTGGTCCACTGGGTGTCTGATGCTGTGAGTGGTGGGTGAGCATGTCGCCAGAGCTCCCAGGCACAGGAGAGTGTGCGTAGATTCTGATTCAGGCTTGCTTGGTGTTGACTTGGAGGCACTGCCTGGATCTCCGTGGTAGCGTATCTTCTAAACCATAAGGTCCCTGTGGCTGGGGCCGAGAATTTACGATCTTTCCCCAGAGACATGCTGCAGGCACTGGCTGGCATTAGATACACAACAATTGAGTTCTGTTTGTCAAGTGAACAAATTAATGGACTAATGAATTTTCAACTTTCATAGGAGAAAAATAACATCATTGATTTAGCCTGGTGTCCTAAAAGGACCGGTGAGCCTGTCGCGGGGGAATTCAGACAGCCTTCTTCCATTATGGGGAGAGGGGTGTGAGGTGTGTGTGCACGTGTGTGTGCTGTCATCCTTGATGCCACTTAATTTTTTTTTTTACGTAGTTAATGTACCAACTGAATTCTTGTTTTGTTTTTGTTTTGAGACAGAGTCTCACTCTGTCATCCAGGCTGGAGTACAGGGGCGGGATCTCGGCTCACTGCAACCTCTGCTTCCTGAGTTCAAGCGATTCTCCTGCCTCAGCCTCCCACATAACTGGGATTACAGGCATGTACCATCACGCCTGGCTAATTTTTGTATTTTGGGTTTTTTTTAGTAGAGACAGCGTTTCCCCATGTCGGCCAGACTGGTCTCAAACTCCTGACCTCAGGGGATCCACTGCCTCGGCCTCCCACAGTGCTGGGATTTCAGGGTGAGCCACGGCACCCTGCCAGTTTTGGCCTGATGCCACTTAATTTTGAATTTGAATAACCCAATTCAAAATTCAAAAAATGTGCCTTATCCATGAACCTAAGGGACCCCGACCATATCCCACACTTGCTCTCCCCTCTTTCTTCAGCCTTTTTCCCCAGTATTTTTTTTTTTTTTTTTTTTTTTTTTGAGACGGAGTTTCGCTCTTGTTACCCAGGCTGGAGTGCAATGGCGCGATCTCGGCTCACCGCAACCTCTGCCTCCCGGGTTCAAGCAATTCTCCTGCCCCAGCCTCCCAAGTAGCTGGGACTACAGGCATGTGCCACCATGCCCAGCTAATTTTTGTATTTTTAGTAGAGACGGGGTTTCACCATGTTGACCAGGATGGTCTCGATCTCTTGACCTCGTGATCCACCCACCTAGGCCTCCCAAAGTGCTGGGATTACAGGCGTGAGCCACTGCGCCCGGCCTTTCCCCAGTATTTTTATAGTAAATGTAGATTACTTGAATAATTACAGTGAGAACAAGACTTCTGTTTGTGATAACTTTCAGTGGTAAGATTCATATGTCTTTTTTTCTTTATACTTTTATGTGTTTTCCATATTGTCTGCAGTGAACATGGTTACTTTTTTTTATTATTTTTGAATTTTCTAGAGACGAGTTTTGCCATATTGCCCAGGTTAGTCTGGAACTCCTGGCCTCAAACGATCCTCTCACCTTGGCCTCCTAAAGTGTTGGAATTACAGGCATGAGCCACCATGCCCAGTTGCTTTTTTTTTGAGACAGAGTCTTTACTCTGTTGCCCAGGCTGGAGTACAGTGGCAGGATCTCAGCTCACTGCAGCCTCCATCTACCGGGTTCAAGTCATTCTCTTCCTCACGCTCCCAAGTAGCTGAGATTACAGGCTTATGCCACCACACCCAGCTAATTCTTTGTATTTTTAGTAGAGATGGGGTTTCACCTTGTTAGGATGGTCTTGATCTCCTGACCTCGTGATCCACCTGCCTCGGCCTCCCAAAGTGCTGGGATTATAAGTTTGAGCCACCGCCCCTGGCCACCCAGCTGCTTTTTTAAAAACACACTTTTTTATCATGGTCAATTTCAAACATAGAGTAATGAGCTTCCTTCCACATGTCTGTTGCCAGCATCAGTAGCTATCGTCTGGTGGCCAGGCTTGTGTTATCTTTACCCGCATTCACCTTTCCCCCTTGTCCCAGTTATTTGGAAGCAAATCACAGATGTCATCTTTCTCTGTCTGTAAATATTTCAACCAAAATTTCTAGAAGATAATTCTTTAAAAAAAAAAAAAAAAACCACAATGTCATTATCACACCTAAAAAATGAATAATAATTTCTTACTGTCCTCAAACAATCAGTTCATAGGTTTCTCTTACTGTCTGCATGATTATTTCTTTCTTTCTTTCTTTTTCTTTTTGAAACGGAATCTCGCTTTGTCGCTCAGGCTGGAGTACAGTGGCATGATCTCAGCTCACTGCAACCTCCGCCTTCCAGGTTCAAGCAGTTCTCCTGCCTCAGCCTCCTGAGTAGCTGGGAGTACAGGCATGTCCCATCACACCTGGCTAATTTTTATATTTTTAGTAGAGACGGGGGTTTCACCATGTTGGCCAGGCTGCAGATTGGATTCCATTCACTATGTCCCTCCCCCTTGTCATTTCTGTAAATTGGTTACTAGCCCTGGGGATTTGATCAGACTCAGGTGTTTTGTTTTGCTTTTCTGCCAGAACTGCCTTATAGGTGGTGGTATGTGCAGAGGTGAAAATGTCTGGATGTTCCCCATTTGTAACATTAGCAGCTTTGGGTGATCATTGCCTGGGTCCCTTAATTTGTTCTCACCTATACTTTTTTTTTTTTTGAGACAGAGTTTCACTCTTGTTGCCAAGGCTGGAGTGCAGTGGCACAATCTCAGCTCACTGCAACCTCCGCCTCCTAGGTTCAAACAATTCTTCTCCCTCAGCCTCCCAAGTAAGTAGCTGGAATTGCAGGTGTCCACCACCATGCCTGGCTAATTTTTGTATCTTTAGTAGAGAGGGGGTTTTGCCATGTTGCCCAGGACAGTCTTGAACTCCTGACCTCAGGTGATCTGCCCACCTCCGCCTCCCAAAGTGCTGGGATGCAGACGTGAGCCTGCTTTTTTGTGATTCATTTTGGTTGCCAGCATCAGATACCTGGCCGGGTTGCCATGCTCCACCTGCTGAGAGGCGTAGTGTGAATGGCAGGTGTTATGGATCACAGCCTCTGCACATGTGCCATGAGAAGAAGTAATTAATTGTAACCACCAAAGCATTTTACTACATAAATGTTTTAGCCCCTTTAAAAACATCCGGAGATCGTTTTGTAGTTCATGAGCGTGATGATTGGGTGTTTTCACACGGTGTGTGAAATGTGCCACCCTGGAACGTTGTTACGACGTCGGCACATTACCTGTCTGACCTGAAAAATAAATTAATTAATAAAACATACAGAAGCCTGTTTCTCATGGCTATTTCCAGCTGGTCACTTGAAGAATATCGAATTAGTTTTATACATTGTATAACCATCATACAATTCGTTATAGATTGACATGACATTATCTTGAAATTAACTGGAAAGTCACCCACATGTAGGGAAGTCAGTAAGCTTGTGCCCAACGCCTCACTACCTGGCATCAAGGGATGCTCATGGCATTCCTCTTCTCCTGGGGTTTTCCCACCCTTGTCACTGCCCTCCCCTATCCCCTTAGGTGACCCAGTGCCTGGGTCACGCTTGGCTTTGCACTAGGGACAAGACAAGGTGTCAGATCAGTCTCCAGCGGGTAGACGTGAAAATTCAGGTGTTGCTGACTGTCTTCTCCACATCGAAGATCAACCTGCAGTGAGAAAGGCCAGGAAGGGCTGTGGTTAGGGAGGGTTGGTCTCTTAGTGAAGAAAGCCATGGAGGAGACAAAGGCCTGTCCTGAGACCTGAAGCCCCGGATCTGCACCCGGATCTGCTCCCTGGGAAGGAGCAGATTTGGGTTGCAGGATCTGCTGAAGGAAGGAATGTTCCCATTGGGTGATGGCTGGAAACGGAGCCAGGGAGAATGGTCACTTCTGCAGAGGCTGGAGGGGAGCTGCTTCCCGGAGAGGGGTGAAGCTTTAGTTTCAGTCCGGTTGTATCTTGATAGTCAAAATATGAAATGCGGCATCTCCGAATAAAGGCTTTATTCTGGTTTTTTGCTAGTTGGCAGTTATTGTGTATCACATATATTTGTTCCAAGTGAGATTGTCAACTTGTTAAAAGTTACTTTAAAAAGGTTTGTGGGCGTGTGGCAAGTACATTGGGTCTGTGTTAAAAATATGAGCCACTTCTAGTATTTGGTTCACATTGAATTTTTTCGGCTTGCTGCCCATTTAAGAAAACTTACATAGAATGTTGAAAGTCAATCTATGAGAAGGCTGTTATGTAGTATTATCGAATTGAATTTAGAATATCCATCCACATGAATGCCTTTGTCATATTGATGGAGAATAGGGTTTGTGGGTGCTAAAAGTGTAGAATGTAGTGGTGTTCGTATTTAGTACTTTTGAAAAAGACGCAGCTATGTTTAAAATTATGTGCTGAAATGAAACTAAAGCATTTGATTTGGAGATAGAGTAATTTACGATTTGCTGTTTTTGCATCTTGTGAATGTCAGAGGATAAACTTGCTAAATTAATGACAAACCAAATTGCAGCAATGCCTCATTTCCATAATTACCCTACATTTAAAGCATTTCATATTAAAATGAGAGGATTATATAAAATGCTCTTACTTTGATTTCCTGGAAATAAGCCCCTGCATTGTGACTTGTTGGGCGATCTTGTAGTTAATTTTCATTGCGACTATTACTTTTCATGAGTTTCTAGTTTCCTGGTAAAATGTTGCTGGGTAATTTCTAATTACACAGAATGTGCGTGTGAGTGTAGTTGGTGAATTTACAAAGCGAAACCAAGAAGGCGTTCGGCGTGCTCCCAGGATTCGAGGAATCAGGGTTTTAGAACTCGCCACACCCAGGCACAGTGGCTCACGACTGTAATCCCAGCACTTTGGGAGGCCAAAGAGGGTGGATCACGAGGTCAAGAGATCAGGACCTTCCTGGCCAACATGGTGAAACATCGACTCTACTAAAAATACAAAAATTAGCCAAGCGTGGTGGCACGCGCCTGTAATCCCAGCTACTCAGGAGGCTAAAGCAGTACAAATCACTTGAACCTGGGATGTGGAGGTTTCAGTGAGCCAAGATCAAGTTCAGCCTGGCCACTGAGTGAGACTCTGTCTCAAGAAAAAAAAAAAAAAAGAAAAAGAAAAAAAGAACTCACCTCATCCGAGACCCATTTCTACAGTGTTGACGATATATGTTTTCTCCTCGGATGCTGTGAAGATGAGTTCGGGCATGTTTTGCTTTACTTAAACATAGCAGTTCTATCATTAAATCATGCACTGCTCACAAATGCATAGCTTTTCTCTCCTAAGAATACTTTTCAGGAGACAGGCAAACTGACCAGTAAACATATAGAATACAGATGGGTTTCTTTTTCTTTTTCCTTTTTTTTTGGAGACAGAGTCTTGCTCTGTCTCCCAGGCTGGAGTGCAGTGGTGCAGTCTCAGCTCACTGCAACCTCTGCCTCTTAGGTTCAAGTGATTCTCCTGCCTCCGCCTTCCAAGTAGCTGGGATTACAGGCGCCCCAGCTAATTTTTGTATTTTTATTAGAGACGGGGTTTCACCATGGTGGCCAGGCTGGTTTTGAACTCCTGATCTCAAATGATCTGCCCACCTCAGCCTCCCAAAGTGCTGGGATTATAGGTGAGAGCCACCATGCCTGACCCAGATGGAGATTTTATACATGATTTGATTAAGAAGAATCTGCATTTAATCTTACTGGAAAAGGTGTGAACTGTCTTTTATCTGTTTCCTCAGAGGATGCTGCACTTTGATTATGTTGCTGCCCTGCCGGAAACCTCAATGGCTCCCATGTACCCCGGGGGTACAAGGTCTCTGCCCTTTAGCAGAGACCCTGGTATTCTGAAGTTCCTCCCCTATCTTGTTCCCCTAAGTGTCAAAGGGCGTGGTTCTCTATGGGGGCAGAATGGCCGCTGGACAGTCTCTGCTTAAACCAGCAATTCCCAGATTTGTTTTAGTCTCAGGGCCCTTTTGTACTCTGATAATCCTACACATTACTGGGGACCCCAAAGAGCTTTGGTTTATATGGGCTATATCTGTTGATGCTGACCATATTAGAAATTAAAATATACATATTTCTTCCTCTGCTCAAAAATAGCAATAATATTTCAAAAAATATATATATATATATTTTTGAGACAGAGTCTCGCTTTGTTGCCAGGCGCCAGGCTGGAGTGCAGTGGCGCGATCTCAGCTCACTGCAACCTCCACCTCCAGGTTTCAAGCAATTCTCCTGCCTCAGCCTCCTGCGTAGCTGGGACTACAGGTGCGTGTCACCACGCCCAGCTAATTTTTTTGTATTTTTAGTAGAGACGGGGTTTCACCACGTTGGCCAGGATGTTCTCGATCTCTTGACCTCATGATCCGCCCACCTCGGCCTCCCAAAGTGCTGGGATTACAGGCGTGAGCCACCGCGTCCAGCCTCAAAAATATTTTTATTTAAAAAAAAACTAAATTCTCCCCCCTCAAAAAAATAGAATAAGACGTTTTTTGGTAGAACGCTGTAATGTCTGGCTTAATAGAAGACAGCTGGAATCCATGGCTGCTTCTGCCTTGAGTCAGCTGTGATGTGTGGTTTAGGCTGAAGTACATGGAGATAAGCCAGCCTCCTGCAGATACGTAGTTGGAAAGGGAGTATTTTAGTAGCCTTTTCAGATAGTGTGGATGATCCTTGATCCCTCACTAAAACCTGACAAGGGATAGCTTCTTTTGTTTGTTTTGCTTTGAGACGGAGTCTCGCTGTGTTGCCCAGGTTGGAGTGCAGTGGCACCATCTCGGCTCACTGCAACCTCTGCCTCCCGGGTTCAAGCAATTCTCCTGCCTCAGCCTCCCGAGGAGCTGGGATTACAGGCATGTGTCACCATGCCTGGCTAATTTTGTATTTTTAGTAGAGATCGGGTTTCCTCACATTAGCCAGGCTGGTCTCAAACTCCTGACTTCAGGTGATCTGCCCACCTCGGCCTCCCATAGTGCTGGGATTACAGGCATGAGCCACCATGCTGGCTGGGTAATCTCTATTTATTTATTTTTTGAGACAGCATCTTGCTCTATTGCCTAGGCTGGAGTGCAGTGGTGCAGTCATAGCTCACTGTAGCATCAACCTCCTGGGCTAAGCAGTTCTCCCACCTCAACCTCCTGAGTAGCTGGGACCACAGGTGAGCACTACCAGACCAGTTTATTTGTTTTCTTCTTCTTTTTTTTTTTTTTTTTTTTTTTTTGTCGAGATGGGGTCTTGTCATGTTTCCTTGGCTGGTCTCAAACTCCTGGCCTTAAGTCACCCTCTGCTATGTCCATGGATGTTTTGTACTATGTTACATTAAAGCTCATTGCTCTGTCTCATTTTGAATGAATCCTCTGCCCCCGCTGTGTGATTTTGTAACATCATATATTGGCCATCGGGAAGAATATTGATTGAGTTATGCAGATCTTCTAATGGTAATATAATTATACAAAACAAAGTGTGTTTTATCCTGAGGTTCAGCTGGTAGTTAAACTTGATCCCTTTGAACCCCATAAGCTATGTTTTTTTAAAGTAGAAATCTTTTATAGGAACAGGCTTTTTGAAGTCAGTTAATTTTTAAATCTGTTTTAAAAGTTGAATGACACAGCATATTTTAAATAGACTTTTTATAGAGTAGTTTTAGGTTCATAGCAAAAGCATATTTTTATAGAAATAAAAAAGTTACATAATTTAGTCATTGGCCCTATTAGCATCTTGTGACATGACTTGGCTAAATTTAGCATTTTTTTTTAATGTACAGTAACTTTCTGATAATTTAGGGTGGCACAATTCATCCCATCAGTTTCTGCTGTTATTTTCCCTGGGAGCCTCTCTGTCCCCTAGGCCACTCTGTGATGGTGCCCCTGGCCTTTCAGGCACAGATGTAGGGATCCCCTCCCCTGGAGAACAGCAGAGTGATGAGGGAGGTGGGACAGGATTGGGGTGTCCCAGGCGAGTCCTGGAGTAAAGTCGGTAACAGAACTTGTTTCTGTCGTTGTTGTTGTTTTATTTGTTTGATTGATTGATTGATTTTGAGACAGTCTTGTTCTGTCGCCCAGGCTGGCCTTGAATTCCTAGGCTCAAGTGATCTTCTGGCCTCTGCCTCCCACTGTGCTCAGATGTGAGCCACCTCATCTGGCTATAAATAATCTCTTTTAAAAAAAACAAAACAAACAAACAAACAAAAAAAAACACCTTTTTTTGTAGAGACCGGGTGTTGTTGCCCAGGCTGGAGTGCAATGGCATGATCACAGCTCACTGTAGTCTCCAACTCCTGGGCTCAAGCGATCCTCCTGCCTCAGCCTCCTGAGTAGCTGGAACTACAGGTGCACATCACCATGCTTGGCTAATTTTTTTTTTTTTTAATAAAGATCTGTGTCTCCCTATGTTGCCCAGGCTGATCTTGAACTCGTGGGCTCACAGGATCCTCCCACCTGGGCTTCCCAACGTGTTAGGATTATAGGTGTGAGCCACCATGCCCAGCCAAGATGTGTTTATATGGAAACACTGTTGTGTGGAATTTTTCATGAAACTTTTCTGAAAAGTTTGGTTTGTTTGTTTACTTTGGAACATTTACATCAAAATAAGCAGACTTTTTGAAAAACTGTGCCACTTTGGATAAACATAAAAATTCATTTTCTCCCTCCCCAATCTGATAGGAACTCCTGGGAGAAATTTCTCTCTTGTTCTTTCCCTTCTCACTATAAATCATAGTAGATCAGTATTACACAGAGAATAAAAGCAGTCTTCTGCCTGTTCTGAAAAAGCTTGCTTTTTGTGATTTGTGTCATGAAGGTGAAAGGTCCTTACTGTTTTTAACCCCAACATACAGTTGTGATAGAGGCTCCTCCCAGCCTCGCCCACAGGCCCAAACAGTGCTCTGTCTCACAGATGTGTTCTGGGGCTTGGTCTTTATTTTTGTTTTTGTTGGGGGCAGCATATAGAACCCCAAAATAATGTCGTAACCTGAAGTTGGAGCTTTGTGCCAGCCTTGTCTGTAGGATGACCGGTGTGGGTCTCACCTGTGGCTGGAAGTCCACCGGGGTCAGTTAGTTGCAGGGAGCTGCAGGGCGTCTGTCAGCGGAGGCCGTCTCATTCCGCAAACCCAGGAGCCAGAGGGACTGACGCCCGGATAAATGCACAAGCCGCCGCGGGTGGGATTAGTCCTCTATAGAAAACCTTCCCAGAAATACACCCTCCCATCCTGTGACTTGGATACAGTTTACCAATGAAATTAGGGAACCTCCTACGCCTTACCAAGAAGCCCTGGCTAGAATTAGTCAATGAAAAGTGATTTGTAAACTTAGTAACTCTTTGGAGCTGACTCTGAAAGAATGTTTAAAATGATAGCTGATACTGCCAGACAACAGAGCAGGCCGGCCTTAGCCATGAGGCTCCAGAAGGAGAAAGACTGCAAAGTTTGTGTTTGCTCCCTCTGCCCTTGGGGTGGAGCCATGCTGTCTGCTTGGCCGTACCGCCCTGGCATTGGGGGCAGTGATTCATCACCGCTTGATGGAAACATCTTTCCCTGAAGAACGTCCACCTCCCTCGGGTTAGATTCCATATTAACCAGGGAACATTGGCAGCCCGAATTTGGTGCCTAAGCTGCAAGAAGATCTGGCTAAAATATCCAGCTTCCTTGGCAATTCTGTTTTTCTCCATAAATTGTGGTGTGGACAGAGTTTACAGGCCCTCCTACCCTTGGATTGGCCAATCAGGGATGCCGTGGCCAGTCTAGCACTTTCTATGGTGGTAGAAATGTTTTGTATCTGTGCTGTCCCGCATGGCCGCCACTAAGCACGTGTGACTGTTGAGTGTTTGAAAGGTGGCTCAAGGCTGCACGTGGTGGCTCACACCTGTAATCCCAGCACGTTGAGAGGCCAAGGCAAAAGGATCACCTGAGGTCAGGAGTTTGAGACCAGCCTGGCCAACATGGTGAAAACCCATCTTTACTAAAAATATAAAAATTAGCTGGGTGTGGTGGTATACACCTGTAGTCCCAGCTACTCGGGAGGCTGAGGCAGGAGAATCACTTGAACCTGGCAGGTGGAGGTTGCGGTGAGCTGAGATTGCACCACTGCACTGCAGCCTGGGGAACAGAATGAGACTCCACCTCAAGAATAATAATGATTTTCATGTAAAATGAAATGTGGCTCAGGTCACTACAGAACTGAATTTTTCATTTGGCTTTAGTTTTGTATTTTTTTTTTTTTTTTTTGGATACAGGGTCTTACTCTGTCGCCCAGGCTGGAGTCTGGTGATGCGATCATGGCTCACTGCAGCCTCTAGCTCCCAGGGTTCAGATGATCCTCCCACCTCAGCCTCCTGGGCAGCTGGGACTACAGGTGTGCGTCACTACACCCAGCTAATTATTGTATTTTTTGTAGCGATGGAGTTTTACCGTGTGTCCAGGCTGGTCTTGAACTCCTGGGTTTAAGCAATCCACCTGCCTCAGCTTCCCAAAATGCCGAGATTACAGGCGTAAACCACCGTGTCTAGCCCTGGCTTTAGTTTTTAAGTTAAATTGAAGTGACCACACACACTGCTACTCAGCAGTGCCTTTGAAGAGGTTACAGGTCTGCGAGTTCGCTGGTGACTGGTTGTGGCCACTGCCTCAGTTTACCCCACTGACCTCAGTGGCACAAGTATGATTTTCTGCAGTTGGCTTTGAGGTGGAAATGATCAGGAAGGTCTGGTGAAAACTGTGGAATTTTGCAGACCCACTGAAGTTGTCTATGGTCACAAGGTGCCCTGAGGCAGGGAGCCCGCCCTCCAGACCCCTGTTAAAGGCTCTTTTTGAAATGTCTTGTGGCCCAGCATGGTGATTCCTGCCTGTAATCCCAGCACTTCAGGAGGCTGAGGCAGATGGATCACCTGAGGTCAGGAGTTTGAGACCAACCTAGCTAACATGGCGAAACCCCGCCTCTACTAAAAATACAAAAATTAACCGGGTGCAGTGGCTCATGCCTGTAATCCCAGCACTTTGGGAGGCTGAGGCAGGTGAATCACCTGAGGTCAGGAGTTCAAGCCTGACCAACATGGAGAAACCCCATCTCTACTGAAAATACAAAAATGTAGCCAGGCATGGTGGTGTACACCTATAATCCCAGCTACTCAGGAGGCTGAGGCAGGAGAATCCCTTGAACCTGGGAGG
>PVKV010008586.1:0-86865 GCA_004027835.1 Alouatta palliata | reverse complement strand
GGCCGGGCGCAGTGGCTCACGCCTGTAATCCCAGCACTTTGGGAGGCCGAGGCGGGTGGATCACGAGGTCAAGAGATCGAGACCATCCTGGTCAACATGGTGAAACCCCGTCTCCACTAAAAATACAAAAATTAGCTGGGCATGGTGGCACGTGCCTGTAGTCCCAGCTACTCGGGAGGCTGAGGCAGGAGAATTGCTTGAACCCAGGAGGTGGAGGTTGCGGTGAGCCGAGATCGCGCCATTGCACTCCAGCCTGGGTAACAAGAGCGAAACTCCGTCTCAAAAAAAAAAAAAAAAAAAGAGGCCAGGGCCCTAGTTTTGCAATCCGCTGACTGGCAGCTCCTCCTACGTGTTCTTTCACAGAAGCCCCTCTTGGGAAGCCCCGCGCCCCACTCACCTGTAGTCGTCCCTTTTTGGGCGGGGCTGAGGCTTCTAGGCTGGGTCCTGAGAACTCTTGGTGGGCGGAAACTGTGGGGCACTTGGGTATCAACCTAACAACGTTTGCCCCTATTTCCAGGGGCGAGCCAAGCACGGTGCCCCTTGAACACCTAACAGTCACGGGAGAAGCCCCACCTCTGGCTGGGTGGACGGGGACCGCCTGTGGGAGTGGCCCAGAACTGAAAGCCTGCGACTTCTGGCGACCCGCCAGGCACACCCCCTACTCAGCTACACTGCTTCCGAGCGCTCCAGGGGAGCTTCCCAGGCTCCCACTAGCCCACCCTCAAGCTGGCGTTTTGCACTTGCGATCAGCTGGGGTGGGCAGAGGGGTCTCCGCTCAAGGAAGTGTTCAGAACCAGACCCTCCTCCCCCACCCTCTCTCCTGCAGGGCCCTACTGCCCCTCGAAAGCCCTGTCAGGGAAAAGGAGCCTGCGGGAACCAAATTCCGTACCGCCCCCCGCCTCCCAAGAGAACAGCCCAAAAGGCCGCCGCCACCAGCTGGCTGGAGCAGCCGCCGGTGACATCTGCGCCGCGCCCCGCTTCGGAGCCAGGATCCACCTCCGCTCCCTCCCGCGCTGGGGAGCCCACCCACCGACCCTCTACACTAACCTGGCCGCCTAGGCCGCGCCTGGGTTCCCACGCCCGCCAGGCTCCGCTCCACTCGCGCCGCTTCCGGGTGTGCGCGGAGGCTCTGGGGCGGCGCCCCAGCCCTAGCCACCCTGTCCGCCCGTGTGTCCCGCCCCAGTGGCTGCTTCCCGCCTGCTGTCCTCTGCGGTCAGTCCCCCGCCCCGGGCAAAGTCCATCTAGTCCCCTGAGCAGGTAAGACACCGGCGCCCAAGTTTAGCCGGCAGGAAGACCTGGACTTTGGGGGTTTGCGATTCTTACGAGGCCGGGGGCTCAGAAGAGCGAGAGCTGCCAGACTTTGGTAGAAAGGGGGCGCCCTCTGGAGACCAGAATTTTCTGGTGCCCCTGGGGATCCGGCTGCATGATAGCTGCTATGACTGGGCACTGAAAACAGGGTGCTCATGGGTCCCAGGTACAAGCCTGGTAGAGCGCATCTGAAGCCCCAGGAAACACGTGGCACAAATTCCGGGAGAAAGCCCGGAAGAGATGGGGACATTAACTGGCGACTGGTGTGAAGCCTTGTGTATGCAAACCTTCAGGAACCTTAAAACAAGACTGGGGGCTGGGTGCGGTGGCTCATGCCTGTAATCCCAGTACTTTGGGATGCCAAGCCGGGCGGATCACGAGGTCAGGAGTTCGAGACCAGCCTGGCCAATATGGTGAAACCTCGTCTCTACTAAAAATACAAAAATTAGCCGGGCGTGGTGGCGCCCACCTGTAGTCCTAGCTACTCGGGAGGCTGAGGCAGAAGAATCGCTTGAACCCGGGAGGCGCAGGTTGCAATGAGCCGATATCGCCCCACTGCATTCCAGCCTGGGCGACAGAGCTAGACTCCGTCTCAAAACAAAACACCAAGATTGGCAACTTCAAAGAGGACGCACAAGTTCCAATAACCCCATCCCCCGGTAAAGGCCGCGCTCCGGGGTGGGTCTGCGGAGTTCCAGCCAAACCCAAATTGCCCACGGGAGTCAGGGCCGCTCAGGGGTCGAAACTTGAACTTTGAGCCCCTCAGACACCAGAGCAGTCAGGTCCCAGAGGCCTAAGCTTTTTTTCACTCTGTGGGGCTGTCTTAGGAAGCACCCGGGACACATCCCGACGAGGCGGAGGCGGGGAAGTAGTCTCCCCTCTCGGGGCGTATCCAGCTGTGCCCCGCCCATGCCCCGCTTCCTGATTGGCTCACGGTCCCGGACAAAGAAAAGTCTACATTAATGCTCCCGCCTTCTTAACCCTGTAGTCACTTGCTGCTAACCCGCGCTATTAAGACGGAGTTTCTCAGGCCCGGCACGGTGGTTCATGCCTGTAATCCCAGCACTTTGGGAGACCGAGGCGAGCCGATCGCTTGAGCCCAGGAGCTCACGGCCAGTCTGGGCAACAAAGCGAGACCTCGTCTCTGCAACAAAATTACAAAAATTAGCCAGGCTGGTGGCTTGCCCCTGTAGTCCCAGCTACTCGGGCGGCTGAGGTGGGAGGATTGCTTGAGCCCGGGAGACTGTGCAGTGATTTGTCATTGCGCCACTGCACTCCAGCCTGGGTAAAGAGCGAGACCCTGTCTCAGAAAAAAGGGGGGGGGGGAGTTTCTCAACGTGGAACCTGTGGAGTCACCCAGGGCCTGTTGAAATGCAGATTCCTGGGCCTTACCCTTTCAGGAGAACCTGATTTAGTAGGTGAGGTTGTGAAATCTGCTTTGTGAACAGGTGTTAGGGTTATCTGATGCCCCATGCTGTCTGAGAGGGCCTCAGTTCCTCAGGCAACAAGCATTTGTACAACAAAGTTCGGTCTTCCCGCAACACTGCGCTTTCCTGAGCCCAGAGATGTCCCTCTTCCTCCAGGCCAGAGCTATTGGGAGTGGCGGATCCTCCCACCCCAGCCGGATCTGGGCCATGGCCGAGCCTGGAGAGCGACTGCCAGAGGAGGTGCTGGCGCTCATCTTCCACCACCTGTCCCTGAAGGACCGTGCTGCAGCCGCCAGGGTCTGCAGGGCCTGGGCTGCCGCTGCTACCTCCAGCGCCGTGTGGCACGACACAAAAATCAGGTGAGCCTGCTCCTCCACACCCCTCTCCCCGCCTCCCTTTCACCTTCTCTGTGGAGTCGTGGGCTAGGCAGAGATTCAGGTTGACTCCCCCATATTAAAAAATAATCGCTGACGTTTATTAACTGCCTAACACATACCAACCATTGTTTTTAAGTGCCTTACATATATTAACTAATTTAATCCTTACGAAAACCTTGTGTGGTAGATAGGTATTATCATTACCTCCATGGCCCAGATAGGAAACTGAGGCAGAGAGACTTAATCACTTCCCACGGATCACTCAGCTAGGGAATGGCAGAGGCGGAATTCCAACCTAGCAGTCCAGAGGCCACGCCAAGACACCTTAGAGACAGCTGAGAAAGTCCAGTTCCTAAAATATCATTGGTTCTCCATGCTCGGGTTTCAACCTGTGGCAGATGCCACTAAACTCTTCTAAAAGGATAGGATGGGAGTTCCCTCCTTGGGGGGAACTGGTGTGGTCTGGGCAGAGGGGTGGGGAGGGAGGCAGGAAGTGGGATGGCAGCTGGAACCCCAGCTAAGGGGTAGGTAGAGGCTTCTCCCCTGGTCTCGGGGACTCAGCCGAGGCCTTTTCTGCGTGACTCTAACCCAAGTTGCGAATGTGAGCTGGAAGGCATGCTGCCACCTTATTTGTCCGCCTGCCTTGACCACGTTCACAACCTACGGCTGGAATTTGAGCCATCGAGGTTGCCGAGTCGCCGGGCGGCCATCGAACTGCTAATGGCTCTGGCGGGCCGTGCCCTGGGGCTGCGAGGCCTCTGCCTGGAGTGCCGCGGAGAAAAGCCGCTCTTCGACTCGGGCCACGACGTCCTGGAGGCTGTGCACGCAGTATGCGGGGCGGCCCGCGAGCTGCGCCACCTCGACCTGCGGCGCTTGCCCTTCACACTGGACGACGCGCTGGTGCTGCGGGCGGCGCGCAGCTGTCCCAAGCTCCACAGCCTTTTTCTGGACAACAGTACCCTAGTGGGCAGCGTGGGTCCTGGATCAGTGCTCGAACTACTGGAGGCCTGCCCGCGCCTGCGAGCTCTCGGCCTGCACCTAGCCAGTCTGTCGCACGCCACCCTCGAAATGCTGGCCGCACCAGACCGCTCGCCTTTCGCGCTCCTGACTCTGCGCTGCGCGTGCCCCGAAGATGCACGCGCGTCCCCCCTGCCCAACGAAGCCTGGGCTGCGTTGCGCCGCCGCCACCCTGGGCTGGCCGTGGAGCTGGAGCTGGAGCCCGCGCTGCCAGCCGAGAGCGTGACGCGTGTCCTGCAGCCAGCGGTCCCCGTGGCTGCGCTACGCCTCAACCTCTCAGGCGACACCGTAGGCCCAGTGCGCTTTGTGGCGCACCACTACGCCGCAACCCTGCGCGCGCTCGAGGTGCGCGCAGCCGCTTCAGCCAGGCTAAATGCAGCTCTGGAGGAGCTGGCGGCGCGCTGCGCGGGCCTGCGCGAAGTGCATTGCTTCTGCGTGGTGAGCCCCTCCGTGCTGGACGCTTTCCGCGCGCACTGCCCGCGCCTGCGCACCTATACCCTCAAGCTCACTCGCGAGCCGCATCCCTGGCGGCCCACGCCTGTGGCGTGATTGGGCGACTTCTCCCCCCGTTACCGCGAACGTAAGCGCTCTGAGATGGGACGGGGGTGTCCAGGCGCGTCCTGACTGCTAGCTTCTTCCTTCGGGATTGTTGCCCCCTCGGGTCTCTATGGAGTGGGAACTGTGGGATGGTATCGGGACCATTCCTGGGAGCCCTGAGTCCACTCACTGCTCTCACCCTCTGCAGACGCCCCGCCCGCTCGGTCCTGGACACACTGCCCCCACTAACCTCCACCCCTCTGCGGACTCTGCAGCTCCGCGGCCCGGGTGCTGGGAGAGGGAGGGCACGGGCGCGGGCCGGGCCTCAGGAGTGAGTGTGAAATAAACAAATCCTGCAGCGTCTCTGCGTCCTGTGAAAGGCGGGTCGGATCTGAAAGGGGAGGGCGGGGAACGCGCGGAGGCCGGAGGAGCCATTCCGGCAGAGGTGGGGTTTCCTCAAGGTCCTCTGGTCTGACAAGGGTGTGGGAGGTCAGGGGCGGGGCACTCGCACCCTAGGAATGACTACGTCCGGGGGTTCGGCGGGAGGGGGCGTGCTTCCCCGCCTCACCCTATCCTATCTGCTTGCCCTGCCTGGGGCTTCACCGTGTCTCTGGCCATCCCCTTCTAGGACTTGTCCAGCCCACACCAGGTCGCGCACCAGCGATTTCTCCCGTAGAACAAAAAAGGAAATAGAGGGACTGAGAAGGGTGGGACTCGAACCCATCTCCCACCTCACCCCACCCCACCCTACCTCTCCACTCCACTTCACACAACCCATCCAGCCAGCCCTTTCTGTCTGCTGGAGCCTCGGCCGCTGTCCGAGCCCCGCCCCGCGGGTTCGCACGTGGCCCCCGCCTGACCCGGCGCCCCGGGGCGGAATAGGGCGGAGCGGGCGGCAAACGCAGCACTTTCCGTGGCTTTGACGAGCCCGCAGCGGCCGGGCCCGAGCGCTGAGCCGGGCCGAGACTGCACCATGCAGGAAGCGCCAGCAGTGCTGCCCACGGAACCAGGCCCCAGCCCCGTGCCTGCCTTTCTCGGCAAGCTATGGGCGCTGGTGGGCGACCCAGGCACAGACCACCTGATCCGCTGGAGCCCGGTGAGGGCCGGGGCCCCTCGCTTCCCCCTAGTGGTCCCGGGGTCCCTCCACGTCAGTGAACACCCCTGTCCGCCCAACTCCTGCCTGAGACTGGGCCGTGGATCCCCAGATTCAGCCATTCAGGGTAGTTCACCTTGGAGTGTGCAAGATGGGGGTTTCCTCTGGCCAAAGAAGGGTTAGGAGCCTGCATCCTGGAGACCTAGAGCCCGAGGGAGCTTCGACGCCATTTAGTTCCCACCCCACCCCATCTGACAGATAGGAAAACTGAGGCCAGGAGATGGGAAGGGCTGGTCTAGCTCAGGGTCGCCATGGCGGGGCTGGGCCCTGTCCAGGGCCGGAATCCCGTTAGCCTCTCCTTTCTGAGAACCGAGTGTGGAGTTAGGGTTTCGCTGGGAGTAGGGACTCACTGTGGTCGCTCCAGGCTAGGCCTTGGAGCCCGTTCTGGCCTGGCCTCGACCCATATCCCCCGTAAGCGGCAGGCCTGGACCCCAGAGTGAGCGTGAGCGAGTGCGCGCGCCGGAGCGCAGGACTGGCCGTGGGCGGGCACCGCTCACTCTCCTGGTCTCCGCCCGCACGGTGGGCGGGCGGCGTTCTTGGTAGAGTGGGACCAGTTTCCTCGTAAGCGACCAGAGCCGTTTCGCCAAGGAAGTGCTGCCCCAGTATTTCAAGCACAGCAACATGGCGAGCTTCGTGCGCCAACTCAACATGTGTGAGTCCCTAGGGCCGGGCGGGGAGCGGGGACGGGGGACTCGGTGCAGAGGATGGGGCGACCCACGCCCCCACGCCCCACTCCCCAGACGGTTTTCGGAAGGTGGTGAGCATCGAGCAGGGCGGTCTGCTCAGGCCAGAGCGCGACCACGTCGAGTTCCAGCACCCGAGCTTCGTACGGGGCCGAGAACAGCTACTGGAGCGCGTGCGGCGCAAGGTGGGGGCGGCCTGCCGGAATGAGCAGGGCCGAGGAGGGGTGCTGGGTCTGCCGGCCTTGCTCCTGCGACCCAGTCCCAACGGTGCCTCCCGCCTGCAGGTGCCCGCGCTGCGCGGAGACGACGGCCGCTGGCGGCCAGAGGACCTGGGCCGACTACTGGGCGAAGTGCAGGCTTTGCGGGGAGTGCAGGAGAGCACCGAGGCGCGGCTGCGCGAGCTCAGGCAGTGCGCAGGTGGCAGGGAAAGAGGGGATGGTGTTAGGGGTTCGGGATGAGACCAAAACTGGCCGCCCGGTGGTTCTGGGCCACCCCTTCCTCTGTCCGGCCCTGGCTTATGGGAGATCTCTAGATCATCAGGGTGGTCTCCTGGCTTCCCGGCCTCGCCATTCTGTAGGGGATGGTGACTGGGCGAACTCTCAGATGCCTCTGCACCCTCCCACTCCTTCCCCAGGCAGAACGAGATCCTGTGGCGGGAGGTGGTGACACTTCGGCAGAGCCACGGTCAGCAGCACCGGGTCATCGGCAAGGTGCTCCTCTCCCCGTGCCTCGCTTCTCCCTCCCACTCCTCGACACCCTCTGCCATCCAGTCTCCCAGAGCCCCTGTTAGACCTCCCTCCTTCACCGGGAAGTGCCTGGGGTGGGGGCGGCGTCCAAAGTATGAATTAACCCTTTGCTTTATCTTCAGCTGATCCAGTGTCTCTTTGGGCCACTTCAGGCGGGGCCAAGCAATGCCGGAGCCAAGAGAAAGCTGTGAGTGAGAAAGCCAGGAAGGCCCACACCCACTTCCAAGACCCCACAGAAGTCCCCTTGCAAGGATCCCTTCTCCTCCAGAAACTCCTTCACCAGCAATCCTCATCCCTCCCCCTGCACTACAGGCTTCCTCACCCCATCTTGGATCTGCTTTCCCCAACTCCACCACCTGGTACCCCCACTCCCAAATCCTCCCATTCCTGGACCTTATTCCCAAATTCCAACCTCAGCAGCCCCCTACCCCCTCCCCTGAAAAAGCTTCCCGACAGCTGAGGGCCTGGGGCTCAAAACAGGTTCCCTCCCTCCCCTCTCTACCCCCAAAGGGCCCCCATCTCTAGGGGGAGCCCCTTCCACCTCCAGCATGTGACTGACGCTCTGGCAACAGGCCTCAGCTCTGCTGACTTGGCTGCTGGGGCCTGAGGGAGGGAGGGAAGTACAGGCCGAGGGGCATGGGGGCTGACCCTGCCCCACCCCTGCCTGGGCCCTGCTCAACCACACAGGTCCCTGATGCTGGATGAGGGGAGCTCTTGCCCAACACCTGCGAAGCTCAACACCTGCCCCCTATCCGGTGCCCTTCTGCAGGACCCCTACTTCATCCAGTCGGTAGGTTTGTCTTCTGCCCGCTTCCTGAGGGCATGGCTGGGCTTATGGAGAGCCTGTTCCTTCTCCCCATCCCCTAAAAGGAAGAGAAGATGGAAGCCAGCCTTTCCCCCAACCAGACCCAGGCCCTCCAGCATGGACTGAACCTCCTCCCTCAAACCTCCCTTAGACCTGGCCCAGGTGGGTGTTGGTGGGGTTCTGGCTCTCCCTGTGCCTACAGACCAAGGGCTGGGCCTAGCCTTCTACTTACAGCCCCTCCCAGAGACGACTTTGGGCCTCAGCCCTCACAGGGCCAGAGGCCCCATCATCTCTGACATCCCAGAAGACTCTCCATCCCCTGAGGGGACCAGGCTTTCTCCCTCCAGTGATGGTAGGAGGTAAGGGGGACACGGCTGCCTCTGGGGGGCCTGTGGGGGAGGGGGTGGCAGCCCAGATGGCTGTGGGGGTACGGGGAGAAGTCAGTGCCAGGGTCTGGTTGAAGCTTTTCTCCGGTGCAGGGAGAAGGGCCTGGCACTGCTCAAAGAAGAGCCGGCCAGTCCAGGGGGGGATGGCGAGGCCGGGCTGGCCCTGGCCCCAAACGAGTGTGACTTCTGCGTGACAGCCCCCCCACCGCTGCCTGTGGCTGTGGTGCAGGCCATCCTGGAAGGGAAAGGGAGCTTCAGCCCCGAGGGGCCCAGGAATGCCCAACAGCCTGAACCAGGGGATCCCAGGGAGATACCTGACAGGTGAGCAGAGCCCCGGCAGGACCACGAGCCCTGTGATAGAACACCCTTACCAACCCCCACAGCTTC
This sequence comes from Alouatta palliata, assembly GCA_004027835.1. Classification (NCBI taxonomy): domain Eukaryota; kingdom Metazoa; phylum Chordata; class Mammalia; order Primates; family Atelidae; genus Alouatta; species Alouatta palliata. Next base: position 78,039 of record PVKV010008586.1, on the reverse strand, counting down.
CCAGCCATTTGACTCCATGATACTCACCTGACTTCTTGGCCCCAGCATCCAAGTCCCTTGGAAAGCAGAACCTCCCAGTCAGGGCACTCAGCATCTGTGGAAGAGCTCAGGAACCTATATATTAAATGAGTTCCCTGGGGTGATTGTAAAGTTCACAATAGTTTAAGAAGCATTGGTGGCCATGAGGTGGCTCATGCCTGTAATCTCAATACTTTGGGAAGCTGAGGTCAGGAGTTCAAGACCAGCCTGGCCAACATGGTGAAGCCCCCCCCGCCGACTCTGCTAAAAATACAAAAATTAGCTTGGTGTGGTGGTGTGTACCTGTAGTCCCAGCTAGTCAGGAGACTGAGGCAGGAGAATCACTTGAACTTGGGAGGTGGAGTCTGCAGTGAGCCAAGACTGTGCCACTGCACTCCAGCCTGGGCAACAGAGAGACTCTTTCTCAAAAAAAAAAAAAAGAAAAGAAAAGAAAAGAAATAAAGAAAGAAGAAACATTGATATTAATATTTGCATAGGGAGGTGAGGGATCCCAAAGCCCTAGCTCCACCACCCAAACTTGAGGTCCCAGGTAGGAAGCAGAGGCACTCTCTCTGTGCCCCTTTATGGCAGGGGTAGGGAGGCTGGAGGTGGAGGGAGGATGGGGTCCTCTCCTATCATTTTCTAAATGTTAGGGGATTTAAATCTCGATGCATCTGGGTTCCTTGGGAACTTAATGGGGGGAGAGGTGGACACTGCAGGCCAAAAGCATTTCTCTGTGCATAGCGGGCCTCTGGGCCTGGAGAGGGGGGACAGGAGCCCAGAGAGTCTGCTGCCTCCGATGCTGCTTCGGCTCCCGCAAGAAAGTGTGGAACCTGCAGGGCCTCTAGATGTGAGTACCCCTTCTGCTGAAGCAGAGGCAAGAGGCCTGGTGGGGTCTCGCTCTCTGTGCAGCCTGGGGAGGGCACCACTGACCCAGAGCTCTCCTCAGGTGCTGGGTCCCAGTCTCCAAGGGCGAGAATGGACCCTGATGGACTTGGACATGGAGCTGTCCTTGGTAAGAAGTGGGTCAGGGAGGGCAGAGACCAGGGTGGCTGAGCCAAGCCCTCTGGTCCGTGGCTGTTCTCTGTGAGCCAGAGCCATGTCTCCAGGAGGACGGCTGCAGCTGCCCACTTAGCTGCTAGATCCCCTCCCCAGCTGCTCCCTGCGGTTCTCACATGCAGATGCAGCCCTTGGTTCCTGAGCGGGGTGAGCCTGAGCTGTCGGTCAAGGGATTAAATTCTCCAAGCCCAGGTAATGGTTGTGATGACTCCGGCCTGGGAGGAGGCCTTGATTGAGCAAGGGAGCAATCTGAAATTTGCAGGGAAATTCTGAGTTCAGACTGCCCTGCAGAGAGTTCCTTGAGCCACCCATGCCCTCATCATTGGATGAGAGTGGGGAGGTTAAGAATGGATGTTTCATCCTATCTGAGCAGAAGGCAGGTGGGCAGGGCTCTCCTTCCCTGAAGAAAGGAGGGGGAACCTTTCCCCTGATGAACACTGCCCCACTTCTCCTAGGGAAGGACCCCAGGTTGGGGGCGCCACTCCTGCTGGATGTCCAGGCGGCCTTGGGAGGCCCAGCCCCGGGCTTGCCTGGGGCTTTAACCATTTACAGCACCCCTGAGAGCCGGACCACCTCCTACTTGGGCCCCGAAGCCAGTCCCTCCCCCTAAGACCCTGGCCTCTGAAGGGGGCTGGAGTCAGTTCGCCGCTGCACACCCTTTTTGGCTTCCTGGCGCCCCCTGGCGGGGGTGAGCGAAGCCCCCACTACTCATCGTTCTCTCTCCACTATCCCGATTAGCCCTGCACATAAACTCCATTTTTTTTCTGTTTCTGGTCTCTTTCCTCTCTCGACCAGGGAGCACAGGAGTTGTGGATGGGGGTGATTTTGCATTTGTAGAAGGGTTCAGATACTAGGTCTTTAATAGAGGAACGCTGGGAGGGTGGAGGTGGCTGGGGATCCGGTGCCTAGCTCCCCTGCCTAGGCCGAGATCCAGGGCTGGCGGTGGGCCGCTGCAATCTCTGGGAAATGGGGGCTTCTGGGTCACACTCAGCTCTGCAAAGTATGCGTTCTGTGATCCTGGGTGAGTCAGTACCCCTCTCTGAGCTTCCTCTGTGACAGGCAGGGAAGAGGGGTCGATGACAGGATAGATGCAAAGCACCTGGAAATTGGCAGGCCCTGAGTGGGCACTGGACGTGTGGGGCCGCGGGCCGAACTGACCCCTCCCGGCCTCATCTCCCGGTTGGGGAGGGAAAGCTGACTACTTGCACGTCCCCAGCCAGCGCGCAGCCTCCGCGGCGTGGCTCCCAGTGCCCGGGGAAGAACCCTCACCCTCCCTATTCCCAGCAGCCCTGGCCGCCCCGCCCCCGCCGCAGCTGCTGCACCCACCCCCACCCTGCCCGGCCCTTTCTGCACCGTCATCTCCTGCCCCGCCGAGGTTCGACCCGTGAGTGGGGCCGCCCAAAACGGGCCAGACCGGGAGCCCCACTCCCGGCTGGGGGAGGGAAGGGAAACCGAGATTGGGCAGATTCAGCGCCCCACCACCAGCAGCGGCACTGGCGTGGGGAGGTCTGTGGGCCCCGCCCTGCCGCTGGACTCTCAGGCTTTGGGACTGGGTGGAGGGAGGTAAGGGGATCCGTGCGGTCGCACATGCGCAAAAGCTCCGCAGTGTCCCCAGACCCTGGCTCCCCGGCCGAAGAGCCCAAGCATCGAGGTAGAGTTGGAGTCTGGGACCCAGCTCCACGCGCCGCCACCTGGCTGTCTGGGAAGCGTCTGACCCGTCACCCTCGAAGGACTGACCGCTAAATAACTTCGGTATTGAGAACTGTTAAATCCTCAAAGGGAGAGTCCAGACCAGCTGGAATCGCTACCCCCCAGACAGGAAAAAGGGCAGAATTTGGGGTCATAGGAGGAGAAAGCTAACATGAAAACAACTTAGGCTGGAGTAGAGAGAAGGAGGGGCCAATCCAATCTGCACCCTCCCTATGTCTGTCCCGAGTAGGTACTGTCCCCCTCTCCCTTCCCGTGCCCACCGATTGGAGGGACACTCTTTGGAAGCCTCAGTTGAAGAAAGCAGAGAATCTGCGTGTACACAGTGCAGTGATGTTGGTTATGCGGTGGTGAGGGCATATGTTTGTTTACTGGGTACACAGAAGAACCACCTGCCCTTGGGACACTTAGGCATTGGTGTAGACAAGGGAACATTTGAGTCATGGAGGATGGATAGGTCCATGAAGCGGAGGGAGGGGAAAAGGATTCCATTCTTAGCGATCAGCATCAGCAAAGGCTCCAAGGTGCCAGGGCCATAGTGAGTTCTCCCAGCCCTGACTGGTGGAGGGAAGCTGGGTAGGGCCTGGCTGTCCAGGGTGGTGGGAGGAGGCTAGAGTAGCCAGACCGGATAGTTAAGGTCTGATAGGCAGTGGGGTCGGGTGGGGGGAGGTAGATAGGTATTTAGGATGGAATTCTGCTAGACAGGAGAATATAGTTCACTTCCTCATAGTTCACGCTGGAGCAAGTAAGATTCCAGTTTTACCACTGAATCTCTGAGGCTGTCTCCTCATCTGTAAAATGGAAACAGTAATCCTAGCCCAGAAAGTTGTCAAATTCACTGTGCTGTAGGGTCTAGTGGAATGGGAGGGAGAGGGGCTCAGAGGGACTGTTACAGGACATGAGGTGACTGTGGTGGGGTGGTGAGGCAGCAGCTGATGGATACTCACTGAGAAGTGGAGAAGCAAGACCTGTCACAGATGGGACATAAAGAGAGATGGAGGTGGCTCATGTCTGTAATCCCAGCACTTCGGGAGACTGAGGCAGGCAGATCACCTGAGGTCAGGAGTCTGAGACTAGCCTGACCAACATGGAGAAACCCTGTCTCTACTAAAAATACAAACTTAGGTGGGCATGGTGGTTCATGACTATAATCCCGGCTACTCAGGAGGCTGAGGCAGGAAAATCACTTGAACCCGGGAGGTGGAGGTTGAGGTGAGCCAAGATTTTACCATTGCACTCCAGCCTGGGCAACAAGATCAAATCTCTGTCTCAAAAAAAAAAAAGAGAGAGAGAGAGAGAGAGAGAGAGATGGAGGGGCAGGGGGTAGTCCTGGTCTTGGCTTGGTACCCCAGGGGGAAGGGCTTCAATGGGCAGGAGCCAGGGTGTGAAGTGACAGGGGAGATATAGTGTAACACCAGAGGGTACTGAGAGAGACCTGGGAGGAGGATGGGGGCTAGGACCAAATCCTTTCTCCCAGAGAAGGCCCAGCCTCCTGGAGTCAGAGGAGGAGGCAGAGGAGGGACAGCAAAGGGAAGAGGAGATGGAAGGATGCTATGTGAACAAAGCCAAGGCAGGGAGGAGGGGAGCTTATTATGGGGGCAGGGGTGAGCTGAGGCCATGGTCCAAAGCCGGCTGTCTTTGCCTCCTAATGCCAGGAGTCTTGCTGGCTGGGTCAAGCCACTCACAGGAATGGGCCATAATCCTTGGTTGGGAATAAATGGACAAAGCAGCCAGGTATGGTGGCTCACACCTGTAATCCCAGCACTTTGGGAGGCTGAGGCAGGCAGATCACAAGGTCAGGAGTTCAAGACCAGCCTGGTCAACATAGTGAAACCCCGTCTCTACTAAAATACAAAAAATTAGCCAGGCATGATGGTGAGTGCCAGTAGTCCCAGCTACTCGGGAGGCTGAGGCAGAAGAATTGCTTGAACTCAGGAGGCAGAGGTTGCAGTGAGCGGAGATCATGCCACTGCACTCCCCAGCCTGGGCCACAGAGCGAGACTGTCTCAAAAAAAAAAAAAAAAAAAAATGGACCAAGCAGATTAATTCTCCCTAATAGTTGCTGTTTGGTAGAGATAGTCTTTCATAAGCCAGGTGTGGTGGTTCATGCCTGTAATCTCAGCACTTTAAGAGGCCAAGGCAGTGGATCACTTGAGGTCAGGAGTTCAAGACCAGTCTGGCCAACATGATGAAACCCTGTCTCTACTAAAAATACAAAAATTAGCCAGGCGTGGTGGTGCACACCTGTAATCCCAGCTACTCTGGAGGTTGAGGCACGAGAATCACTTGAGCCCAGGAGACTGAGGTTGCAGTGAGCCCAGATCATACCACTGCACAATAGCGAGACTCCATCTCAAACAATAGCGAGACTCCATCTCAAACAAACAAACAAAAAACCATACAGTCTCTCAAAATAGGGAGATCCATGGAGGAAAATCCAAGTTCGGTGAGCATTTGTTGGTAGCTTGTATGAGCTAGGCCCTGGGTACTTCAAGATCAAACAAAATGTTTGTAGGTCATTCCCAGGTCAGCAGGGAGACAGGTGGGTCTCAGGTGATATCAAGAGATCTCGGTCAGAGCTAGGCCTAAAAAAGATTCTGGTTATCTCTGCTCAGGAATCAGGGGACCAGGAAGGGTCATGAGACCACACTGGGGTTGCAGTGTGGCGGTGGTGTTGGTGACAGGATGCAGCGGCACCCTGCTTGGAAGGGCTTGTCTTGGAAAGTTGCATCTCAGGGTCAAAGTAAGGGAAGAGGGGCAGGGAGGCTGTCAGCACAGACGGGACTGAAGGGGAGAGTGTGGAAGCAGGGAGCTCTGATCCCAGGTTCTGCAGGGCCAAAACAGGAGGCAGAAGGCTGGACTTAGTAAGTGCTGAGGATGGCGAGAGAAATATTCGGCCAACAGACTGGAAAGGACTTGTCTGCAGGCTGGGTGTGGAGTATCAGCTTCAATCCTAGGTTTTCTGCCTGGATAGGTGGGGAAGTAGATTTCAGAGAAAGACCATAGTTTGGATAAACAGGGTCTGAACTCGGCTCAGATCTGCCGGGGCTGGAGCTCAGAAGGTCCTGGTTGGGGAGGGCATTCAGAGAGTAGATGCGAGTCCTGGGAGAGACAGGGGAGGAGAGGAGAGCCACAGCTGACGTTTAGGGAAAGAAGGAGGAGCCTGAGGAGGAGACAGGACAGAAGCGTCTGGAGAGGCAGGACGCTGAGTTCCCTGTGTTGGCCTCCAGGTCCTGTGCTTGCGGAGCTGACGGGAGGCAGGGTTCGAGGTGAACTTAGACCCCAGCCCGGGTGTTCACTGGGGGGATTGAGAGAGAGAGGTCAGAGGCGGCGCGAAGAGCAGGGAGGGCAACTCCCTATTACTTCTCTCCCCTTTCCCCAAGCAGCTCCAACGATGGGCAATGCGCAGGAGCGGCCGTCGGAGACTATCGACCGGGAGCGGAAACGCCTGGTCGAGACGCTGCAGGCGGACTCCGGGCTGCTGCTGGACGCGCTGCTAGCGCGGGGCGTGCTCACCGGGCCTGAGTATGAGGCATTGGATTCACTGCCTGATGCCGAGCGCAGGGTGCGCCGCCTACTGCTGCTGGTGCAGGGCAAGGGCGAGGCTGCCTGCCAGGAGCTGCTGCGCTGTGCCCATCTTACCACGAGCGCGCCGGACCCCGCCTGGGACTGGCAGCACGTGGGCCCGGGTGAGCGCGCAGGGCCGGGCCTAAGGCAGGGAGGGGGCGGAGCTGGGGCGGAGCAAAGGTCCAGCGAGGGCGGGGTTGCTGTATCCCCCTGAAGCAGGCGAGTGTCAAACTGCGCCGGGGTCAGTTGAGCCTCAGTCACTTCCACTTCCGTCCCAGGCTACCGGGACCGCAGCTATGACCCTCCGTGCCCAGGCCACTGGACGCCTGAGGCACCCGGCTCGGGGACCACATGCCCCGGGCTGCCCAGAGCTTCAGATCCTGACGAGGCCGGGGGCCCTGAGGGCTCTGAGGCGGTGCAGTCCGGGACCCCAGAGGAGCTAGAGCCAGAGCTGGAAGCCGAGGACTCTGAAGAGGCTGAACCGGAGCTGGAGCCAGAGCTGGAACCCGAGCCTGAGGCAGAACCAGACCCGGAACTGGAGCCAGAACCGGCCCCAGAGCCCGAGCCCGAGCCCGACTTCGAGGAAGGGGACGAGTCCGAAGGTGTGAGGCCACCCAAACCCTGAGCTGGTTTGGCAGGAGGGTATCGCCTGGGGAGCAGATGGCGGGCCCTACCTCCTTGACAACTGTCCCGGTCATCTCTAGATTCCTGAAGGCCAGAGCGCTGACCGGCTGTGCCCCGCTCACGCTGGATAGGACCTGGGATGCTGCCGGAGCTGGATCAGATGCCACCAAGGCTCGGTCTAGCCCAGTACCGCCAGAAGTGAAGAACCTCTGAGGGTCAGCTGGGACCTGGGCTCTCTCCACGATTCTGGCTGTTTGCCCAGGAACTCAGGGTGGGTGCCCCTGAGTCCCAGTAACCTGGGCAGCCCCAAGCCCACCACAATCACCACCCAGTCCTCAGTCCTAATCTGCCCTTAGGAGCCCAGGCTACACCCTGGAGACCTCAGACCCAGTGCCCTAGTGGGACAAGGACCTGACCCTCATGCCCACATACACAACCCATTTTCCCTAATGAGCCACTTGGCAGCCTGTGTAGGTACCAGGTCAACCCCATGCAAGTCCCTGGGCTTAACATGTAGCAAGGGGAGGGGGTCTTCTCTCCATGTAGGGAGGGCTTAGAGCTCACAGCCTTGAGAAGTGAGACTAGAAGAGGGGAGCAGAAAGAGGGGAGTAGACAGAGGCCACAGACATCATCGTCATTACTGTTTTAATTGCCTGGCTTCCCTCCGGACTGGGAGCTCAGTGAGGATTCTGACCAGTAACTTACACAAAAGGCGCTGTACACATATTATTTGCTGACTGAATGAATAAGGACTTTCCAACTGCGTTTCTGAGTTTTACAGATGGGAAAACTAAGGCCAGAGGGTAGGAGTGGGGCTCACACAGCTAAGTCTGAAGGGAAACTGGAAGCAGCAACCACCTATGCACCTCACCTGGTCTAGGAGGGGTTCAGGACTTGGGCCACCAAACTCTAGAGGCCTGTCCCTCAGGCGCAATTGCAGCTGCTCCTAGGCTGTGCTAACCTCTGCCAGAGACCAGCTGTGAGAGTGTGGGAAAAGACAGGAACAGCAGAGGCCAGTGGAGGGGGTGGGGACAGGGCCAAGGGAACTTTTGGGCTTCACTCACAAGGCCTGAATCACTGTGTGTGTGTGTGTGTGTGTGTGTGTGTGTATGTGTGTGTGTGTGTGTGTGTCTGTGTATCTGTGTAACGTGAGTGGGGCTGGGAAAATCGGTGCCTTCCAGGAAGGAGTATCCTGTTCCTCCCATGGAATCTTCAGGAGCTGCTGCTCCCAGCCACAGGAAATAGAGCGCATAAATATGGAATAAATACATAATCAGGGAGAGAGGCAAAGTGTTGGAAAGAATACCCCAGACTGGCTGGGTCTCTACTGACCCCAGGCTCAGGCCATCAGTCACCCCAGGAGAAGGGATCCCAACCCCCACCAGGACCCAGTGAGAGGTAGACAGCACAAATGCTGAAGGAGCACCTAGGGGCCAGGTGGGGGAAGGGAGACACTGGAGTACCCCGACACCCAAAGCCATCTCATGCAAGAACAAGTTTCTATTCCCAAACCACCCCATCCCCATCAATGCTCAGCTCCCTTCCTGCCTCCATGCCTTCCCTCTGTTCAACAGAGAGCTGGAGGGAGGAGGGAACTCAATTTGCCAGACATGCTGCTGCAGGTCCCCAGGCCCCAAGAAGGCTAGCAATGGACACAAGCCCTCTGATGTTGCCGCTCCTCCTCATGGAATGCTCCCGCCCTCTCAACACCCCCAAGAAACACCCAGGCCGTGGAAGCACAGAGCAAACAGCTTCATGTTCTGGGGGCCTGTCTGGAGCTTCTGTCCGGGGCCTCTGCCTGCAGCCCTCAACTGACATCAGTCTGGCAGCAGACGACCCAGCTCTGCCTCATCCAGCCGGTTGGTGGCCATGATGTGCTCCAGCTGCTGCCGGTAGCGTGCCAAGTCCTGCATGAAGTGGGGCACCCGGGTATTATCCAGCACCCCATGGGGCCGCAGGTGGTCCACATCCTCATAGGACACCTGCAGGAGGAAGCTGGGCATCAGGCACAGGCGGCAGCCCCTGACTTTCAGGTGGTTGGTCCCAGCCCACTGCTTACAGCTTACTGCCCTTTGCTCCGGGACTCCTTCCTCTCTCCTCCTGATCCACAAGCAGCTACAACATTTTGTACTACAACATTCTAGGCTCAATCCTGGGTCTTTGCTTTTTCTCTCAATAGTTTCTATTTGTCAGAGATCTCCTACAACCCCACTCCTCTCTCCAGCCCAGCCTCTCCCCTCACCTCCAAACATGGGCATCCAACTGCCTCCTTAACGTCTTCCCCTGGATAGCCCTCAGACTGGCCCCATATCCAACGGTCAACTCCTGGGTGCCAGCTAATGCCAGCTCCACCCTCTTCACAGTCACCCAGGTCAGATTCCAGGGAGGGGGCTTGGACTCTCACCCTCCCATCAGGGAAGCCACTGAGTTAAAAGGATTCCCCTCTCTGAAGAGCCCTCCAGCTAGTCCCTTCCTCTCCAACCCCATGGCCACTGCCTGGTTAGGCCAGACTACCATCCCTTCTGCAGGAGTGACAGGAAAGGCCTCCTCCTCATGCCCTTTCCCTCCCTTCCCTAGGCCTCTCTCCAATCCACCTCCCATAAAACATCCAGAGGGCACCTTCTAAAGCAGATTATCAGTGCCACTCCTCTGCTTAAAGCTCCTCCCACTCCCTGTTGCTTCAGATGAAGTCTACTTTCCTTGGCCTGGCACAAATGCCGGTGCCAGGGAGTTGGTCACTGTCTATTTCTGCAGCTTTCTTCCCCTGGCCTTCCTGATTGCTCCCTTGGCCTGGAATGTTCACCTCCTTTGAGATGCAGTTTCTAAACACGCCTGCAGCCTCCATTAGGCACCTGGTTTTAGCTGTCAGAGTCATTTCATCTCCTGTTCTCACTTCCACCCACGCTTCCCCCGCCAGCAGAGGCCTGACACCCAACCCTCAGTCCAGCATCAATCTGAGGCTCAGGGTATACTATGGTAAAGCAGGGAGCTGGCTGAAGCTCTCAAAGTCCACAGTCCCTCACCTTGCCCAGTGAGGTCAGCAGCGGGAAATCGATGGTCTGGCGATGTCGCAGAATGCGCACGATGCCGTCTAGGTACACCTGGTCCTTGCTGAAACAACCTGGGAGCGAGGGAAGTCGGTGAGCCCCACCACTCGCCCGAGGCCCTGCCTCTAGCCCCGCCCCACCCTAGGCACCTCCCCTACGCTGGCGCCCACCCGGAAGCGAGGTGTCTGTCTGGCCGCGCTTGGCGCGCACGCAGTACTCCCAGCGCACGTTGGCGTCCTGCACGTAGCGCGCCAGGTCCTGGAAGAGCTGGCGGAAGGACATGCGCGCAGCACGGTGGATGGTGTAGTACAGCAGCGCGGCGCGCCACAGGAACGGCTGCTTGCGGAACAGCACGCTGTGCAGGCTGGCCAGGCCCTCCTCTGTGGGGTTCGCCGGCCGCAGCCCGTACCGCAGCCGGCCCTCCGCGTTGTGCCACGGCTGGCGCGCGTTGTTCACGCCCCGCAGGTAGTGGGTGCCTGCGGGGAGGGCGAGAGGAGGCGGCGCTGGGCGGGGCGTTTGGGGACCCACCTGCGAGCCCAGCCCAGGCCCTCCTCCACCCGGCCAGGGCTCTGGCCGCGACATTTCCACCCTCATGTCCCCGAACTCAAGCTAGCACACAAGCTCTCCCAGCCCCAGGCAGCTTGAAGCCCCTCCTCTGGTAGACTCGCACCCAGGGATCCACAGAGGCTCACATATATGAATCCTCTCCCATCCATCTGCCCCCCCACCCTACACACACACACCTACGCACGTGTACGAACTCTCCCGAACTGACGTTACCCCCAGCCCTCCTGAGCACAAAAATACATATACCACCCTGCCCAACATCCTGGGTGCCCATATCATTTTGAACAGTCATGCTGATGCCCCTGGTAAAGACCACCTCTTGCCCAGAGCAACAGGATTGTCGAGGAAGAGGGACAGACAGATAGGAATAGTGGTTAGTGCCCTGCGCCCTCCTGCCCAGCCTGGCCTGTCCCCTCCTAAACCAGGCCCCGTGTGTCCTCAAGCCAAGTCCAATCCCAGGATCTGGCCTTCCACCCTGGAGGGCCCGCGTGGTGGCTAGCCTGATGGGACCCTGAGGGTTCCCCCTCTGGCCTGTCAGGGCCTCATCAGCCTTGCCCCCACTGCCAAGACAAGTCGGAGAGGAAGGAGAGAGAAAAATATACCCAAAAGGAGCAAGAGATGAGGGCGAGCCCAGAGCGTGGGCAGGCATGTTCTGGCCTACCTCTGCGAGCCAAAGGGAGGAGGTGGCTGCTCAGGAAGGGAAAGCCCCGACCTCAGGAGGGAAGGGGAAGAAACAAAAAGGGGAGTTACTGGGGTCCCTCCTTCCCACCCCTCCCACCTCCCAGGCCCCCTTCATGCCTACCCACCCGCCTGGATGTTCACATCCTGACCTATCTCATGCCGCAGCATGCCCTCCAACCAGTACTGGCGGGCTCCGGTCAGGTTGATGGCTAATGTGGGCCGGCTGTTCTCCACCATCATCACTGCCTGGGACAGCAGGTCCTCACTCAGCTGCACCACAACCTGCAGGTGGCAGTGCTCTGAGCCATGGCCACCAGCCCGGGGCCAGGGTGCAGGTGGACCCAATGATACCACAGGGCAGTGGGGCCAGACACTTGGCCAGGACACCTGCCCTCTATCACCTCTGCTCAGAAACAACTTCCACCTCACTGGGGCAGGGGCAGGGACAGGGACAGGGACAGGGGTTGGTCAGGTGTGGAGCTTGCCTGGGACCACCCACAAGACATCCTGATTTGGGGCATGTAGAGGAAGGGCTCTGCAGGCAGGACAAGCTCACCTCCCCAACGCAGCCCTCCTTCTGCATGTATTTGCGCACAGTGGACCATATCTGGCACTTGGTGAGTAGCTGCCCCCCGGTGGCAGCCTCAAAGTGTTCATAGGTTCCAAACTTCTCCAGAACAGCCTCAATGATGCCAACTGCCTGTACACAGGGCCACAGTGGCTGGTCAGGACAAGCCCCTTGGGTGGTCAGGGCCAGGGTGTGGTGGGCAGGCTGGACTGACCTGATGGATGAACTGTCCAGAGGCCTCACAGTACTTCTCCAGCACAGCAGTGGGCACGGGTTCCTGGTACTCGAACTGTGGATTGTAGGTGTAATGGGACTGGAAGAACTTGTCTCGCTCACGGTCCATGTTGGTTGGCCGCAGGGCCACCAACATGCAGGGGCTCTTGCTGGCACCATGGCCTGCATCCCTTTGAGTCTTAGCAATGTGAGGCAGGGAGGCCGCAGGCCGCAGGGTACCCCCACCTGGGTTCCGTCCCCGTCCAGGTGGAGGCCGTCCCAGGGTGCCACGCCCCCGCCGGCCAGTACTATTTACAGTGTAGGTGCTCTCACTGCGACGCATGTGGCCACGGTGGCCCAAGTGCGGCTGTGAGAAGGGCTGCTGCTCAGGCTGGGGCTGCAGTGCTGGGGGGACTGCCAGAGCCAGAGGCAAGGCCAGGGACTGAGACCAGGGGTACAGTGGTGGCCCATCTCGGTCTGAGGGCTTCAGCCTATGGCGCAGGGATGAGGGACTGGTAGGCGGGCTGGGGGGTGCCTGCTCATACGCCTGAGCCCCCGAGTCCAGCACCATTCTGTCCTGGGGGTCACATCCAGCCGGGTCACTCCAACTCCCCACACTGTCGACCTCTGGGGACACAGAAGGGCATGTGGAGACCAGCATGAGTGGGTGTGACCAGAGGACCTACAGGCCCCGTGCTCCACACTGCCTCTGCTGGGCCCTTGGTGGGCCCAGGCTCTGCTACCGGGGGTCTGAATGGCTGCAGCATTCATTGCCTCCAGCAGACTCACCCAAGTATGCTGGGCTGGGAGAAAGCAGGTTTTTTTTTTCATTTTTGTTTTTTCAGACAGGGTCTTCCTCTGTCGCCCAAACTGGAGTGCAAAGGCATAATCATAGCTCACTGCAGCCTCCAACTCCTGGCCTCAAGTGATCCTCCTGCCTCAGCCTCCCAAAGTGCTGGAATTAAAGGCATGAGCCAACACACCCAGCCAAAAGCAAGAGTTTTAAACACCCACCTAGATGGTGGTTACTGGAATCTTCTTAGCCTGTGAGCTCCTGAAGGCAAGGAATGAGCCCCTTACTCCTGATTCTAATCTCTGTGCTCAGCACTCACTTAATCTGGGAGGTGGTACAGTGCAGCCTCAGCTGCCTGGACAGATTAGGTAGGTGAGAAGGCTTCAGGGGCTGCCTTCTGCCTATGGCATCTTCTCAGTGCCACCCCTGCCCACCCACCTGGCTTTACCCACATCCTCCTGCCCATTTGGCCTCAATTTGAATCTGTCTGAGGGCCCCACACTTACGCCAGCTCCCCCCAGAATCCCCTCTCCTCTGGGCCATCTGTTGAAATCTAAATTTAGAACCTGCTTTTGGGGAGCAGAGGGAAGCTTCAGCAAATCCAAGCAAGCCAATCTCTGGCCTGTCCCCTATCTGAGGGATTTTTCCAGTGGTCATCCAAGGCCAGTGTCAGGGTGCTCACCCCAACTCTGTTCCAAGACTCAGTCCAATCCCGTCTCTCCCCAGAGACTGCCTGGAGAGGCTCCAGCTGCCGAGCTCCCTTGCCTGTTCAGCGACTCACTTCCAGCATTTCTCCTCTCTCCTACATCGTCAATCTCTTCCTCTCTACTGGAGTCTTTCCATCAGCATAAACACATGCTGTTATTTCTCCATCTTAAAAAACAAAACACTCTGGGAGGCTGAAGCGGGTGGATCACCTGAGGTCACGAGTTCAAGACCAGCCTGACCAATATGGTGAAACCCCGTCTTTAAAAATAAATAAATAAATAAATAAACAAAACAAAACAAAACAAAACAAAACCCTCACCAGAACCCACACTCCTCCAGCTACAGCCCTGCTGGGTCTCCCTCTATCTGCTCCTATTACACCACATACCTTGAGTCAACTGTACTGTCTCCAGTTCCTTCTTTCCTGTTCTCTCTCTCTCTTTTTTTTTTTTTTGATATGGAGTCTTGCTCTGTCGCCAGGCTGGAGTGCAGTGGCGCGATCTCAGCTTACTGCAACCTCCGCCTCGCGGGTTCATGTGATTCTCCTGCCTCGGACTCCCGAGTAGCTGCGACTACAGGCACGCACCACCATTCCCAGGTAATTTTTGTATTTTTAGTAGAGACAAGGTTTCACCATGTTGGCCAGGATGGTCTCGATCTCTTGACCTCGTGATCTGCCCGCCTTGGCCTTCCAAAGTGCTGGGATTACAGGCGTGAGCCACCACGCCCGGCCTCCCATTCTCTCTTAAATTCACTCCAATTAGCCTTTTATTCCCTGCTTTCCATCCATATTGATTTGATCAAGGTCAACAATAACCAGCAATGACCTTCATATTGATCAGCACCCAATACAGTTAATCACTGCATCCTGGAAACATGCTGTCCATGTTTGGTTTTCCAAACACATTCAAACTTAGTTCTCCTACCTCACTGGCTGTTTCTTATTGGTCTCCCTTGCTGGTAATCCCTATCTCCCTGACCTCTTAACACTGTAATCCTTCAGGACTTGTCAATGAAACTTCTGCATTTATGTTCACTCCCTAGGTGTTCTCATCCACTCTTGTGGTTTTAAATACATTGGCTCAGACTTCTTCCATAAACTTTAGACCAGTGTTGCCAATTTCAGTGCCATTTGAGATAGGGTCTATTTGTCCAGGTGAATTCTTGGTCTCAAGTGATCCTCCCACCTCAGCCTTCAAAACAGTTGGAAACACAGGCACACGCCATCATGTCCAGCGTCAGTGCAGTGTCTTCATTTGAATGTTTTTTGTTTGTTTGTTTGTTTGAGATGGAGTCTCACTCTGTTGCCCAAGCTGGAGTGCAGTGGCGCAATCTCGGCTCACTGCAACCTCTACTTTCTGGGTTCAAGCAGTTCTCTGCCTCAGCCTCCAGAGTAGCTGGGATTATAGCTGCCCACCACCATACCTGGCTAATTTTTGTATTTTTAGTAGAGATGGGGTTTTACCATCTTGGCCAGGCTGATCTTCAACTCCTGGCCTCATGATCCCCCTGCCTTGACCTCCCAAAGTGTTGGGATTACAGGCGTGAGCCACTGCACCCGGCCCAACTTGAATGTTTGACAGGCATATCAAACAGAATATGTCCATATCAAACAGAATATGTCTGGGATGTTCTTCCCTCTATATAATGGCATGGGTCACTCACTTTCCTCAAATCTCTGCATCAATATCATGTTATTGGAAAAGCCTCTTTAGGCCGGGCGCAGTGGCTCATGCCTGCAGCACTTTGGGAGGCTGAAGCGGGCGGACCACCTGAGGTCAGGAGTTCAAGACCAGCCTGACCAACATGGAGAAACCCTGTCTCTACTAAAAATACAAAATTAGCCAAGCGTGGTAGCACATGCCTGTAATCCCAGCTATTTGGGAGGCTGAGGCAGGAGAATCACTTGGAGCTAGAGGTTGCAGTGAGCCAAGATTGTGCCATTGCACTCCAGCTTGGGCAACAAGAGCAAAACTCCATCTCACAAAAAAACAAAAACAAACAAACAAAAAAAACCTCTCTAAGAACATACCCCCTATAAAATAGTAAATCTCCTCTCCCCTCTCAACTATCTTCCCTTCCCCAAATTGTTTTCTGTAGCAGTCATCACTATCTGAAGTGTACTTCAGTACACTTTATATTTGCATGATAGGTATATTTGACGGTTATCTGTTTTATCCTTTCCAGCATTCCCAGATGTGTCCCCAGAACAGTGCCTGGCCTGGAGCAGTTCCTCAATAAATAAATGAACCCAAGAGCCTTTCTCCTATCAGAACTAGAATTATTCCTTCCCTGCACTTTGCTTCCCTACCTAGAGCTCATCTTCTCCGTCTCTACTCCCCTCTACCCTGCCTAATGACCAGCTGCTTGAAAAGACTTCAGGTCTCAGGCTTTAATCCCTTTAACTAACTATGCTTTTCTGGACTCCTCATCCTTTACAGGCTTCTACCTGGGCAAGTCCCCTCCATCTCACCTTTCATTCAACATACCTCCTCGAAATTACCAGAAAACGCGTTTCTTTCATGTCTCGGGTCCTTTCGCCAAGAATGTCCTTGCAATATATTGCTGGAGCAAACTCTTAAGCATTCTTCAAGGCTCACTTTAGGCCTCACCTCCTCCAGGAAGCCTTCCCCGGGTCTAGAGTCCCACTGCTTCGGCGACTTCTTTACTCAGAGCTGTCACTGTCGGATCCTAGGTCCGTGTCCTCCCACCATCCCCTGAACTCCCCGAAGGCAGGAACTGGGTCTGATTCACCCTAGTGTACGAAGCACCCAGCACTAGGTGCATAATGAAAGGATGGATGGGGGAGGAGCCCCGGACTACTAAAGGCGGGGTCTGGTGACAAATAAGAGGGTGTGGCCTGTGCCGATAAGAAGCCCCGGGAGAGGATAAGGCGAAGGGCCAATGGGGAACCAGAAATCGAGGAAGGGCGTGACATGCAGCCAATAAGCGGCGGAAGATAAGGCGAAGGGCGTGCCCAATGGAGGGTGGGGCCAGGAGACAATGGAGTGGAGGGTTCTCCCGGAGACCAAGAAAGCTCGCGTCGCGTGCCTCCTCCCAGCCTTTGTGGGGTTTCTGTCCGCGTGCCGCGCCCCCACCTGTTCGCTCCTCTTCTCGCCGCCCGCAGCCCCCGCTCTGCTACACCGGCCACCGACCACCCAGCCGCCGGGAGCCGACGCCGATGACGCACGCCCTCGGGCGCGCGCACGCTCTTAGGAAGGGTCAGTCTCCGCGGCGGCGCATCCCCGAGGCCACTGGGGGCGGGGCCAGGCCGGGGCGAGGGGGCGGTGTTCGTGGTCCTGGGCCCGCCCTCTTCCGAAGGCCCAAGTGGGTTTCTGGGATTCAGAGGCTCCCAGGCTGCCAGGGCGGCCTAGACTCCTGCTCACCGCCTGGGCGCCGAGACCTGGGGGCGTAGCCCGCGGCCTCGGGAAACGCAGTCGGCACAGAGGGCCGATGCCTGCCTAGGCGGGGCGCGGCTCGTGTACCAGGACACCTTAGGCGTGTCACTGTGCAAGGATTCCCCCCCCAACCTTCGCGGGCACTTTTATTCCATCCCCCCTTCTCCAACACACATAGACTCAGGGGTCCAGGAGACGTGGTTTATTCCGCGGACAGCGGGGCTCGGGCGCAGAACCCCGAGCGCAGGCAGGAGGCCGACGCGGGCGCGGGTGCGGGCACGAGACTGAAAAGGGCGCGGCGGTCAGCGCAGGGCGAGGGCGGCGGCCCAGCCTTCAGAAAGCTGAGCGCGGCCAGGCGCTGCTCTTGGGACAAGCCACCGCGCAGGTCCAAGAGGGCGGAGATGTGGTCCTCGCTGCAGGGGCAACAGGGGCGCGTCAGCCCGGCCCTCGCCCCCCTTCAGCCTTCTCCTCCCTCCCCGACCCCCGTCCGCACCTCACGTCTGGAAATTGTTGCCGCAGACAAGCCACCTCCAGACCCAGAAGCGCGGGGTCGTGGAGGTTCAGCAGCTTCCTCAGGGCGAGCAGCACCGGCGCGCAGTGCGCGCTCTCCTCCAGGCCCTAAGCACGTCGGGGTAGGGTCTCTGCCGGCCCTCGTCTCCCACCCAACCACTGAGACTCTCCCAGGCTGCCCGCCCAAGAAGCTCTCACCAAACCAAGGAAAAGCTGCTGAAGCTGAGCAGCATCGTGCTCCAGGCGCTCGGCCGCCTGGGTCCTCTCGTCGGCTCCGCGGCACACCAGGCTGCCTTGCATCAGCGCGCGCAGGTACTGGAGCACCACGGCGCGCTCGGCCTCAGCCAGCAGCACCTGCGGGAGGTAATTAGGCGGGTACAGGTCGCCTCTCTTACCCGCGCCACCCCTTCCCCAGCCTTTTCCCCCAACGCACCTGAACTGTGGGGTTCCGCACGCGCCAGAAGTCCTGGCAGAAGCGCTCCGTTCGTTTGCACACACTTTCTAGCAGCTCGGGGCTCGACAGCCACCGGCGCGAGGGCAGAGCCGCGAACAAGGGCTGGGGAAATGATCCAGACCTGGCATTACCGCGGAGACCCCCGTACTTACGCTGTACCGCCACCTCTGCACCTACTGCTCCGATGCCGACCTGAAGAAGGCCTCACCTGGAGCTCCGTCAGCAGCGCCTCCAACACCAGGCGGCAGATCCTCCTCTGCAAATCGTCCAGCGCAGCTTCCACTGGAGCCAAGGCCCCTGAAGCCGCCCCGTCCAGCTGCAGGGCAGACACTGAGGAGCTGGACCGAGCAAAACTGCGGCTTCAGGACCAAGGCCAAGGCCCGCATGGCCCTCGATGGTCCAACCCCTCGGGCGCCACCTTGTGGGGTAAGTGTTTGGCGGGAGGAAGCGAGAAGAACGGCTCCTTGCACTTTTAGTCTCAGGCAAGGACCAGGGTTGGGAGGCGGGCGCTCCGCGAGTTACAAAGGACATAGCCCAGTGGGACCTGCCTCTAATTCGCGGTGCGACCTTGAGCAAAACATTCTTTGGGTTTCTGTTTCCTCATTTCCTCACTATCCCAGTGAGGAGGGAGTAAAAATCATCACTAATTTGTCCTCCTTGCCCCCACCAAAAAGAACACAACACCCAAGACAGAGTGTGTATGTGTGCGCACTCAACTGTAACCCCAGAAATTACTGGCACAGAGTCGGGCCTTGATAAATATTTGCTGGACGAATGAACAATTGACATGTGCCAGGCACTGTGCATGTTACCTCATGTGATTCTCAGAATATTCCATTAGTACTCACATAATACTGAGAAAAGTGAGATTCAGAGAGATTAGGTAACTCATTCCAGGTCACACAGCTAGAAATCAGCAGAACTAAAATTGGAAGCCCTGGGCGATGTGAGTCCAAACTCCCTAGTGTCCTAGTGTGGGCTGGGTCCATGCAAAATACTCAATAGGGGGTTAGTGAAGGTGGGGCTCATAAGGCAAAGAGCCAATGGGGAACCAGAAATCGAGGAAGGGCGTGACATGCAGCCAATAAGCGGGTTAGTGAAGGTGGGGCTCATAAGGGGTACCTTCTGGTACCTGAGTGCTGACTGGTGGTTGAGGGCGGCCAGTAAGTAGGGCACGTAATGAGGGGCCACTGCTTCCCCCCTGAGATGGTCTCGGGAGAATCGGATCAGAGCATCACTGAAGCTGCAATGGGCAGAGGTGGCTCCTGGACTTGCTGCTATGCTGGCACCCTCACAACCCCAGTCCCTGGTACTCCTGTCCCACCTCCAAGATACTCAAGTCTTTGATTGACACAGCCCTTTCCCTGTGCTGTGTCTTATTCACTCAGACCCCCTTTGGGCTGCCTGGGGAGCAGGGATAGGGACCAGGAATGGGTGAGTGCCTCCGCAGACCTCCTCAGGAATACGCCCAGTTCTGACAGTGCCATGCCTTGCACCCGCCGTTGCAGTGACTCACTGACCGGGCTGGCCACACGAATGTTCTCCTCCAGGATCTGCAGGCAGAAATGAGCAGCCATTGGCAAAGCCTCCCCTCTTCCCCTCCTCCCTCTTGCTCCATGGAGGCTGCCACATTTCTGGCCACTTCCCACCTACCTGCATCACAATGGCTGGCAATGGTGAGTAATAGGAGCCAGACGAGTCTGTGTTGGGCTCCTGCTTCTGGCCCCACTCAGCTACCTCCTCATCCAACACGTTCTGCAGCCACTGGGCCACATTTGCCTGGGGGAAGGGGCCAGGGGCAAAGGAATGTAGCAGGACTCTGATCTTGCCAGAGATAGGTACACATTCGACTCTGCAAATGAAGGCCCACAGCAGATAAGTAGGGCTTCTCTGGACCTGTGCCCCAACTATTCACCTGGATATTGGCCACAAATGTTGCCTCCAGCTGCTCAATGTTCTCCAAGGTCAGGAGAGGCTCCAGCTGGGACACATCAGCCTCAGGCCCCAACTCTAGGCTCCCCATCATTTCCTGCCTGGAGATGGATGGCCTGGTGTCACACCAAGCCCGAGCCTCTGATCCCCCACGTCCCACTGCCCCAAGGGCACTGACCCTAGGTACACATGCAGTGCCCAGTGCAGCAAGGTGAAGGCATCAGCAGCTCCCAGCTCAGGCCCCGTAAGGAGGTGCTGCAGGCTGCGGCGCAGGCCACTGTGCAGGGTGTAGGCCCATAGCTGGACCACGTTGTAGTGTGGTGGGCAGCAAGGCGCTACTAGTGCCTCAGCTGTGGCCAACTCAACTGGCAGGGCCACTCGCAGAGCCTCCAGCCACTCTGCTAGGGCCCCTGGCGCAGGCAGCAGAGGTGACCCGAAGTGGGCCCGCTCCAGACCCTCCTGTAGTGCCCGCAGACAGCGCTGCCGCCAGTCCCGGGGGGCCTGGCCTAGGGGGGTTGTTCGTCCAGTCTCTACCTCCGCCACACGCACAGCAGCCACCAGAAGGGCTGGGTCCTCCCTTGCCAGCTTCCCTGCAGTCCCTGCAGCTGCTTCCACAGCCTGGCCCAGTGCCTCAGCCAAAAGGTCCAGCCCCTGGAAGACTGGCAACTCCAGGACTCCTAGCAGTGCCCATGTATCCTCTCGAAGCTGCTCCAGCTCCCGAAGGCTCACATATGCCTCCAAGAACTGTTGGGCATCAATCAGGGTCTCGGTGTGGGCCACTGCGGCTGGCACTAATGAGGATGAAAAGGAGACAGCCTTGGGTCTCAGCCTTCCCACCGCCTCAATGTCTACAGCAGGGGATACTGAGGCCCAGGGCTGGGGTGATGTATAAAATATTTAATAATCAGTAAAGTAAGCTGGGCACAGTGGCTCACACCTGTAATCCCAGCACTACGGGAAGCTGAGATGGGCAGATCACTTGAGGTCAGGAGTTTGACACCACCCTGGCCAACACAGTGAAATCCCGTCTCTACTAAAAATCCAAAAATTAGCGAGGTGTGGTGGCAGGTGCCTATAATCCCAGCTACTCAGGAGGATGAGGCAGGAGAATCGCTTGAACCTGGGAGGCAGAGCCTGCAGTGAGCTGAGATTGCAACATTGCACTCCAGCCTGGGCAACAAGAGCAAAACTCTGTCTCAAAAAAATAATAGCAATACTAATAGGCCGGGCACAGTGGCTCATGCCTGTAATCCCAGCACTTTGGGAGGCCAAGGTGGGCAGATCACAAGGTCAGAGGATTGAGACTATCCAGTCCAACATGGTGAAACCCTGTCTCTACTAAAAATACAAAAATTAGCTGGGCGTGGTAGTGTGTGCCTGTAGTCCCAGCTACTCGGGAGGCTGTGGCAGAATTGCTTGAACCCGGGAGGTAGAGGTTGCAGTGAGCCGAGATCCAGCCACTGCTCTCCAGCCTGGCGACAGAGCAAGACTCCCTCTCAAAATAAAAAGTAAAAAAAAAAAAAAAAAAAAAAAAAAAAAAAAAAAAAAAAAAAAAAAAAAAAAAAAAAAAAAAAAAAAAAGACATGTAAACAAACAAAAAACCACAAATAAAAAAATAACCAGTAGAGTACTGGCCAATCTAAGAGGATATTGGCAATGTCCTAGAGGCCAGGTGGGCCAGAGGTCAACGCATGAGCTCATGGAACATGAAAAAGCTGAGGATCCTGGAGGGAAGGCAGGGGAAATCGGGGGGCCCTGCCAGTAGTCACTTAGCCACTCTGTTAAGGAAGAGTTTCAATATATTGATAAGCAGGTGGCCAGAGTCACGTGACTGGGTGTCTGTCCCAACTCAAGCATCCGACGCTTGGGAACCCCAGGATGAGCCGATCTGCACCCTGCCTCATAGGCCATAGGCAGTCTGGGCTACTCTCTGGAAGGTCCCTGGTGTGCCGCTCTATACAGTTCCCCATCTAGTGCCCCAGCCCTTTGGTCAGGGATGGGTGTTTGTGGACTGACTGTCGGAGACTGAGGCCCAGGGTCCCTGCATCTCACCTGCCCGTAGCCGAGGTAGCAACTGAGACAGGGTCTGCAGTTGCTTGTGCTGGGCAACCTGCTCCCGTAGGGGCTGTAGGGGCTGTGAGGCCAGGGACACACCGTGGAGCAACCCACGAGCCTGGCTCAGGGCCTCCCGGGTTTCCTGCACGGCCTCAAGGGCCCGGGCCAGCTGCCACACACCAGTCTGCACGCCTTCCAGGTATGACTGCATCACTGACTGTGGAGAGATGGAGGCAGTGAGGCCTGGCCAACCCTGCAGCACAGTCCCAGCACCCAACCCACCCTGCTCCATGCCCACCTTGAGGCGTGCTTCCAGGGAACAGGTACGCTGTACCTCTCGGCTGCGGTACTGGCCTAGCCTGGCCAGCTGCTCCGGCTGGTAGAAGATGCCCGAGGCCCACTTGAGCGCTGCACCCCGGGCTAGCCGCTCTGCCCACTCCTGCTCTGGCCACTCAGGCCCTGGGCAGGAAGAGCCTGGGTAACCATGTCAGTCAGGGAAGGGGAGGGCCCAATGCCCCTATGTCCCATCTTTCTTTTTTATTTATTTATTTTTTGAGGCAGAGTCTCATTCTGTTGCCCAGGCTGGAGTGCAATGGGGTGATCTCGGCTCACTGCAACCTCTGCCTCCAGGGTTCAAGTGACTCTCCAGCCTCAGCCTCCCGAGGGGCTAGGATTATAGGCATGTGCCACCATGCCCAGCTGGTTTTTGTATTTTTAGTAGAGACGGGTTTCACTATGTTGGCCAGGTTAGTCTTGAACTCCTGACCTCAGGTCATCCACCCATCTCGGCCTTCCAAATTGCTGGGATTACAGGTGTGAGCCACCACACCCAGCCAGTCCCATCTTTGTTGCCATCATTCCTCCCCCAGCCCACTTAGAAGGTTCATACCAGGGGACAACGTGGGCTGTATTTCATCCTTGGCTGCTGAGTCCATTCCAGGCCTGGAGGAGCCGGGGCTGAGGTGGGCCCGGGGCAAGCAGACAGAGTAGATGCCCCCTCTGAGCTGCTGCCTCTGTCTAGGCCCTTCCGAGGAGGAAGGAGGTTCTTCCTGATCCTCTCAGGAAATGAGAGGGAGGAGGTGTGATGCAGTGGGAGGCACCTGGGAGGCTTTGCCTGCTAGGTTTCCCAGTTATGTCCCCGCAGATGCCAAGCGAGACAGGGTGGGCACAGGCCTCAAATGGACCCTGGTCCTGCTCTGAGCTGCACAGGACAATTTGGTACAGAACTTACCAGATTTGATCAGGCGTCCAGTTCGCCCTCCACAAATGACCTTGACCTTGAGAACAGCCCTCTCCCCCAATGGAGCTTGGCACGCCTGCTACTCGCTCATGGGGCCTGGGTGACTCCAGCATGCAGCTGAATTCCTCTCCCCAAGAAAGTCTCTCTCCCACTCCCCAGCCCAGAAGCCCCTTTTTCCCACCAAGGCTCCTCCCTCCCCAAGGCCACCGACAGAAAGGAAGGAAGCTGAGTCTCTGGCATTTTATTCCCAACAGGAAAAAGCATTTGCATGGAGGGTGGGGAGGGCTGGACGCCACTTCCCTGAAGGGGGGTGGGCGGGATGTATTTGTGATCTACAAGTCTTGACTAGCCCACCCAGAACCTCTTAGTGCTCAGGACAGGAGACAGGGATTTGCTAGACTTGGCCTCAACCTGGGGTGGTGGGCAGTGTGCAGATATGAATGAAGATGACGTCAACATCACAGGATGGAAACTGTGTTGACCTGCCTCTGAGGAGGGTGTGTACCTCTGCGGAGGAGTGAGAGGTGGCAGGCTGTTGTGAAGAGGGGTGTGGCCGGGGGTGGCAGGAGAGGGTCATGAAAAGTGTGTTTATCTTTTTTGTTTAGACAGGATCTCGATCTGTCAGGAAGGCTGGAGTACAGTGTCACCATCATAGCTCTCTGCAGCCTACTGGGCTCAAGCGATCTGCCTGCCTCAGCCTCCCAAAGTGTTGGGATTACAAGTATGAGGCACCGCAACTGGGCAGCTATGTTTATCTTGAGAATTACAGGGACCCAGAAAGGGACTACAAGGTGGTAATAATTTCGTAGACGTTCAGTCCACCACCCAAATCCACCCTTCAGGGCAGAGGCACTCGTTCTCCAAACGCGAGGAGTGTAGGCTGCTGAGGTCACACTACTGAGTCTCTCAGTCAATACTGGGTTGCAAAGGCATGGTACCATCTCGTGAACATGAACCCTTCAGTAGTGCTACCCCAATTTCAGAGGTCCTAGTGGGATAGGCTGAGGCCTATAATATAATTGCATCTGCCCAATTCTGCTTGTTTTACTCCCTTAAAGATGTGGATCCTGGCCAGGTGTGATGGCTCGCGCCTGTAATCTCAGCATTGTGGGAGGCTGAGGTGGGAGGATCGCTTGAGCCCACCAGTTCGAGACTAGCCTGGGCCATATAGTGAGCCGCTCATCTCTATAAAAACTAAAAATAACGGCCGGGTGCAGAAGCTCACGTCTGTAATCCCAGCACTTTGGGAGGCCAAGGTGGGCGGATCACGAGGTCAGGAGTTCGAAACCAGCCTGACCAACGTGGTGAAACCCAGTCTCTACTAAAAAATACAAAAATTAGCTGGGTGTGGTGGCAGGTGCCTGTAATCCCAGCTACTCAAGAGACTGAGGCAGGAGAATTGCTTGAACCCAGGAGGCGGAGGTTGCAGTGAGCCGATTGTGCCATTGCACTCCAGCCTGGGCAACAGAGTGAGACTCCGACTGAAAAACAAAAACAAAAACAAAACCTAAAAATAAGCGAGCCAGATGTGGTGGTACATGCCTGTGGTCCCAGCTACTTGGGAGGCTGGGGTGGGAGAATTGCTTAAGCCCAGGAAGCTGAGACTGCATTAATCCTGCCACTGCACTCCAGCCTGGGCAACAAACAAATTGAGACCCTACCTCTAAAAAACGTGTGGATCCCCAACAAACTTGCTGCAAAATGAGTCCCATTTCCCAGAGAACCTGACCTGAAAGAAACAACAACGTTAAAAATAACAAAATGGCCGGGCGAGGTGGCTCACGCCTGTAATCCCAGCATTTTGGCAGGCCAAGGTGGGTGGATCACCTGAGGTCAGGAGTTTGAGTGAGACCTGCCTGACTAACATGGAGCAATCGCGTCTCGACTAAAAATACAAAATTAGCCGGATGTGGTGGCGTGGGCCTGTAACCCCAGCTACTCGGGAGGCTGAGGCAGGAGAATCGCTTCAACTAGGGAGGCAGGAATAGGTAGGGCGCAGTGGCTCACGCCTGTAATCCCAACACTTTGGTAGGCCGAGACGGGCGGATCACGAGGTCAAGAGATCAAGACCATCCTGGCCAAAATGGTGAAACCCTGTCTCTACTAAAATTACAAAAATTAGCTGGGCGTGGTGGCGCGTGCCTATAGGCCCAGCTACTCGGGAGGCCAAGGCAGAAGAATCACTTGAACCCGGGAGGCGGAGGTTGCAGTGAGCCAAGATTGCACCATTGCACTCCAGCCTGGTGACAGAGCAACACTGCGTCTCTAAATAAACAAATAGGAAAACAAACAAAAAAAAAAAGGAACAGGTTTGAGGGAACAGATTGGATTAGTTAGGTAGTCTGGTTTCCTCTCCCGAGATGGGGACTGCACAGAGTTGGTGATGCTGGGGCAAATTGTCAAGGAAAGTTCCGATGGCGCTCCTTTCTCCACTGCCAGGGCTGCCAACTGACACCCTCTTCATTCCTCCCCAACTTCATCCGCAACTCTCAGGTATGCCCAAGTCGTTTTCGTCTTATTCGACGGCTGGACATTTGCTAATGGTCCCTGAATTTTGCGGCTGCGCCTGTAGACAAAAATAGCGCCTCGTTCCCTGGAAGGGGCATGCGGCGGAAGCGGAAGAAGCGACTCTGGCTCCGGCGGCCGGGAGGGCAGGAACGGAAGCGGAAGTGGCGGCGGCGCCGGCCTGGCCTGGCCTGGCTGAGGGGAGGCGGCGGGCGGGTGCGATGGCGGAGGCCGGGCCGCAGGCGCCGCCGCCCCCGGGCACTCCAAGCCGGCACGAAAAGAGCCTGGGACTACTCACCACCAAGTTCGTGTCGCTTCTGCAGGAGGCCAAGGACGGCGTGCTTGACCTCAAGCTGGTGCGGCCCGGGCTAAGGGACGACAAGAGGGGGTGGTGGACCAGGCCTGAGCTGGTAGCGGGAACCCCGGGGGCGGCCCGGCCGGGTCCTCCAAGAGCCGGCCGCCATCGTGTGCTTTCTCACAAGAGAGAGGCCGGGGGATATTTCATTCATTCAGCCGAGGCCATTGAGCGACAGCTATGGGCCAGGCTCGGGGCTGCAGGTGTTTGTCCTCGTGGCCCTTCCTTGCTGGCGGGGAGAAGAGCTTCAGAACACTAGTTCAGGGCTGTGTGCCAGGTCTCTTCTCACCCTGCGGTTCTGAGCTGCAGTAGCACCTGAGAGGCACTACAGGGTTGGAACCCAGGTTACTCCCTTCCCAGACCACGTCTCAGGGTGGCTGGGGGTACACCCGAGAGTGGAGCTGATCATTCTCTATTCTGTCTGCCAGGCAGCTGACACCCTAGCTGTACGCCAGAAGCGCCGGATTTATGACATTACCAATGTTTTGGAAGGTATCGGGCTGATCGAGAAAAAGTCCAAAAACAGCATCCAGTGGAAGTGAGTGGGGATAGTGGGAGGGTAGTAGAGTCTCCCACCCAGAAGTGTCAGGGGTGTGGGGTGGAGGATGCGGAAGAAGGCAGGGGCCGTGGGACCCAGAGTTCTCAGCAGTTCCTCGGCCCCACTCCCTGGGCTCAGGGGTGTGGGGCCTGGCTGCAATACCCGGGAGATTGCCGACAAGCTGATTGAGCTCAAGGCAGAGATCGAGGAGCTGCAACAGCGGGAGCAAGAACTAGACCAGCACAAGGTGTGGGTGCAGCAGAGCATCCGGAATGTCACAGAGGACGTGCAGAACAGCTGATATCCTCCTGGCGGTCCCTGCTGTGGCGAGTGGGCAAGGGGCCCTCTGGTTCAACTTGTCCTGGGCCCTCTCCCTCTTGGGAGCTTGTCCTGTGGCCCCTGGCCATGTCCCAGCTTCAGGCTCCCTCCTCCGAGCCCCTTCCCTTCCAGTCTTAGACTGTGATCCCTCCCCGGGTGGACCCCAGTCCCCAGAACTTTCTCTGAGGGCCTATGTATCAGACCTTGGCTAAAGAATTGGGTCTTCTTTGTAGTCTGCCGTCTGTCACCATAGGGCATCAGCCATTCTCCTTAACCCTCACACTTTGGCCTACGTCACTCATGAGGACATCTGCAGATGCTTTGCTGGTGAGCAGAGCCTGGGTAGGGACACGGGGGTGGGCTGGGCTCAGCCAAAGCCCTGAGCACTGGGCTCAGTGTCTCAGGAGAGTTCCGTCTCTCAAGAGGGTTTCTGGGGCCTGCTCAGAGAGGAACCAGGCAGGGTAAGTCTTCTGTCTGAGGGGCACTGGGACCCTGTGGAGGTCAGCTATACTGAGAGGGTACAGGAAATCTGGAGTGAGTCCCTGGGTGTGTTCCCATCTGCACTGTTACCTGAATTTGGCTTCTTGGGCATGATAGAGGCACAAGGGAGAAGAGCGGGAGAGAGGATATGTGTGTACTTGCTTGTGTGCAGACTCTTACATGCTTGTATGCAGGGTATGGGGGTGCCCACTTCCAACGTGTTACTTAGTTTTGTTGTGAATACAGGATCTATTGCTTTTTTTTTTTTTTTTTTTTTTTAAGAGACGAGGTCTCGCTGTGTTGCCCAGGCTGGTCTTGAACTCCTGAGCTCAAGCTGTCTAACTGGCTTGACCCCCTAAAGTGCTGGGATTATAGGCCTGAGCCACTGTGCCCCACCACCGTGTTTCTTCTCCATTTTGTATCCCCCAAGGCTGGTCATGGGAAAGGGATGTTGGCCTTGACTAGAACACCTTCACCTAGGGATCAGCCATTGGTGGAGCGAGGTGCCTGTGGCCAGTGATCTTTCACTCCACATACTTGAACTCAGATTTCCTGGTTACTGACCCTCAGAAAGAGAAGAGCTTTAGTTCTGCCCAGCCACTGTAGGGGATGGGTGAGACCCACTGACTAGTCCGTCAGAGACCATGATCTCCTGCCTTGCTCCAAAAGGCAGGCACCTCTGTTCCCAGCTCAGATTTAGCCTATGGGCTCTGACCCATTCTCTGTGTCATTCTAGGAGATACCCTCTTGGCCATCCGGGCCCCATCAGGCACCAGCCTGGAGGTGCCCATCCCAGAGGTGGGTGCTTAGCCTAGGCAGGCGGGGTCAGCTGAGGGCGGGTGCTGGCTGTGGAACCTGATAAGTCCTGGGTGGGGCAGGTAGGGGAAGGCCTGGAGTTTGGGGTTATCTGGGAGGATGGGCAGCCTGGGTGGGAGAGGATATTGTGGTCCTGACTCAGAGTTGGGCAGGAGTCAGGACCACAAGCCTGCTTCCAATTCTACCCATCTCCCATCCCTTGCCACCCATTTCTAGGGTCTCAATGGGCAGAAGAAGTACCAGATTCACCTGAAGAGTGTGAGTGGACCCATTGAGGTTCTGCTGGTGAACAAGGAGGCATGGAGCTCACCCCCTGTGGCTGTGCCTGTGCCACCACCTGAAGATCTGCTCCAGAGCCCACATGTTGTTTCTACACCTCCACCTCTGCCCAAGCCTGCCCTTGCTCAGTCCCAGGAAGCCTCACGTCCAAATAGTCCTCAGCTCACTCCCACTCCTGTCCCTGGTAGCACAGAAGTCCAGGGGATGGCCAGTCCAGCAGCTGAGATCACAGGTGAGGCACCATGGGAGCTTGTGACGGGGGCCCAAGAGGCAGTAGCTATGTGTTGTGGAATGCCACACGCAGAGTTGGAAGAGACTCTTCAGGTTAGGGACTGTCCTTTTCCTGACCTCTATCTAGCCTTCCCTTGCTATGGTAACAAATGAGCCTTTGTTTGTTTGTTTGAGATGGAGCCTTGCTGTGTTGCCCAGGCTGGAGTGCAGTGGTGCTGTCTTGACTCATGCAACCTCCACCTCCCGAGCTCAAGCAGCTCTCCTGCCTTAGCCTCCCGAGTAGCTGGGATTACAGGTGACCCCCACCACACCTGGCTAATTCTTGTACTTTTAGTAGAGATGGGGTTTCACCATGTTGGCCAGGCTGGTTTTGAACTCCTGACCTCAAATGATCCACCTACCTTGGCCTCCCAGAGTGCTGGGATTATAGACATGAAACACTGAGCCCACCTGCATGGGGCTTTTTTTTTTTTTAGATGGAGTCTCTTTCTGTCGCCCAGGCTGGAGTACAGTGGCATGATCCTGGCTCACTGCAACCTCTGCCTCCTGAGTTCAAGTGATTTTCCTGCCTCAGCCTCCTGAATAGCTGGGATTACAGGCGCATGCCACTGTGCCTGGCTAATTGAACGGGCCTGTCTTTTCTTTTTGAAATGGAGTCTTGCTCTGTCACCCAGGGTGGAGTGCAATGGCTCGATCTCCACTTACCACAACCTCCGCCTCCTGGGTTCAAGCGATTCTCCTGCCTGAGCCTCCTGAGTAGCTAGGATTACAGGCACATGCCACCACGCCTGGCCAATTTTTTGTATTTTTAGTAGAAACGGGGTTTTACCATGTTGGCCAGGTTGGTCTTGAACTCCTGACCTCGTGAACTGCTCACCTCAGCTTCCCAAAGTGCTGAGATTACAGATGTGAGCCACTGCACCTGGCTGAATGGGCCTTTTTTAATGGGGAACCTCTGACTGTGGGAAAGGAACATTGCTGGTGGCAGTCCCCCCACCTCTATTGCCCTGGTAGCCCATCTTGAAGTAGGGTCACAGTAGACATGTTGTCCATGAGTCTCTTTCTGTAGGTCTGGTGCCCCTGTCTCCTATAGCGACTGATTTCCAGGTTGCCACCTCTGGGGCGACTGGCAATGCCTAATTGTCCATGAGTCTGAGAACCAGGCTTGTGGTCCTCCTGGCTGTGGGGCCAGCCAGGTTCAATAACCTCTTCCTGACCATGTGTGACTGGGTTCGGGGGCTGTCATTGCAGTGAGTGGTGGCCCTGGAACTGATAGCAAAGACAGTGCTGAGCTCAGTTCACTCCCACTGGGCCCGACAGCACTGGACACCCGGCCACTGCAGTCTTCTGCCTTGCTGGACAGCAGCAGCAGCAGCAGTAGCAGCAGTAACAGCAGCAGTTCATCTGGACCCAATCCTTCTACCTCCTTTGAGCCCATCAAGGCAGACCCCACAGGCGGTGAGTACCCGCCTCCCAGGGGCAGAGAGTCCAGTCGCAGTGCAGTCCTAGGTCAGAAACACAATTGGGGATGGAACCTAGCTCTCCTGTCAACCTTGCCGGTCCAGAACTCTCTGCCAGCACCTCTGGGGCAGTGCTGATGCCCTCTCTAACACCCCATCCTGGGCTAGCAGAGAACTCCCTGCCCTCTCTTCAGCCCTTCCTGCCACCCCTTGGAGCACCATTCTCTTGTCTCACTAATTGACACTTCTCTGTATCACTGTCTCTCATCTTCTCTGTCTCTTTTCTCTCTGCGCTCCTTGAAAAAGTACGCTCCTTGAAAAAGTAATCTCTATTCCACATCTTGATCTCCTAGTCACCTTTCAGGTTGCAGCAGTCACTCTGTAGCCCCAGTGTTATAGCAGTGCCACCTTTTTGTTTATTTATTTATTTTTGAGATGGAGTTTCGCTCTTGTGGCCAGGCTATAGTGTAATGGCATGATCTCGGCTCACTGCAACCTCCGCCTCCTGAGTTCAAGCGATTCTCCTGCCTCAGCCTCCCGAATAGCTGGGATTACAGGCATGCACCACCACACCTGGCTAATTTTGTATTTTTAGTAGAGATGGGATTTCTTGATTTTGGTCAGACTGGTCTTGAACTCTTGACCTCAGGTGATCCACCCGCCTCATAGGTGTGAGCCACCACGCCCAGCCAGTGGTGCCACTTGAGAAGCTGCCAAAGGCTTGCCAAGCCCAGCAGCCTTTCAGCGTGTTTTGCCTGGTGCTCTCTTGGTCCATGTCAGTGTTCTTTTTTTCTTGGGCTTTAATGATGTCAGTTCTTGGCCCTCCTACCTCACTGGCTTCTTTTTGAACTCTTCCTGGCACATCCTTAAACACTGGCACTTTTGAGGGCTCTGCCCCATTCCACTCCTGGAGAGGGCTGCAGCTCTGGGTGAATGAATCCCCAACCACTGCCTGGCCTACATCTTTTCCCAGCCTGCACACTTTGGTGTCCAGCTGCCATCCTGTGTACTTCCAATGGACACTTTATTCCCACCTGTCCTCGACTGAACTCAGTTTCTTTCTGAAGCTTGCTTTCCACCTCTGCGCACCCTACCATTGGCTCTAGTTGTCCAGGCTTGACCCTTGGCTCTCACTCTAATTCCATCTCCTTCTCCCTCCTCCTTCTGCTGCTCACCCCATGTCAGCTCAGCGAGGTCTGTCCCAGATGTCCCCTCCTATCCTCTGGTATCCTCAGCACTCAGGTGACCCCTAGCCACCTCTGTTCTGGATTCTTCAGGATCTTTCTCTTTACCCTGAATGACAGAATGATCTTTCTGAAATGCAAGCCTGACAGAGAAATGTGGCATTTCTGTGTTTGCAAAAGTACCTTTAATGGATCCTTGAGGGCCACCAGATAAGATCTGAGCTTCTGAGCCTGGCATGTGAAATCCCTCATAGTCCTCTCTAGTTGCATTTTCTTCTGCTTCCCCTGTGTCCAGGGGACTTCACTACAAATCCCCTGGCCAGAAATTTGTAGTGAAGTCATCATCCTGTAGCACCAGCACCTCTGCCGGCTGACCTGACCCATGGTCTTGCACAGATCAGGTGCTCAGCAAGGATGGGACAGATGGGGTACCTTCTATCAGACAGAGTGTACATGCTGAGCCCAGAAAGGGAAGGGAATCTGTTGCTCTTCTGTGGCCTTTCCGAGTTAGATAAAGCTGTACCAGTCACTTGCAGTGGGCCTTTGATACCCTGAGCTCAGCACCGAGGAATTCCGGTTTAGCAAGTGAGGCCAACAGTGCCAGGTTGGCCTAGGCAGGGCCTATGTCTCCTCAGCTGTGTGGAGCCACAGGGTGGGTGGCGTAGGATCCGAGGAAGGCAGGGGGATGTAGTGGGACCAAGCTAGACCTCTGTGCCCTGAGTATGGCTTTCTTGTTTTTCAGTTTTGGAACTCCCCAAAGAGCTGTCAGAAATCTTTGATCCCACACGAGGTAGGCTGCTGCATTCCTCCCTGGGGCTGGGGGTAAAGGACACAGCTTGTTTGGTCCTATGGCTGTTTTTTTGCCCTTTTGAGGACCTTGTGGTGGTGCTTATGGTAACTGGGGCAAAGGGTGAAGTTCCTGATAGGCGGGTGGAGTTTCCTTTCCTGGGCTTTGGTGGGCGGAGAGGTGGGAACTGGAATGTTTGTAACTGAGCTCTCTCCATTCTCAGAGTGCATGAGCTCAGAGCTGCTGGAGGAGTTGATGTCCTCAGAAGGTGGGTGGCCCTGGAGGGTGGGAGTGGGTATGGGCTGGGGTTGGGCTGCTGCCTTGGGGGGTGCCCTGGCCTAGGCCTGAGCCTAGTGTTCTCTGCAGTGTTTGCCCCCCTGCTCCGTCTTTCTCCACCCCCCGGAGACCACGATTACATCTACAACCTGGATGAGAGTGAAGGTGTCTGTGACCTCTTTGATGTGCCTGTTCTCAACCTCTGATTGACAGGGACATGCCCTGTGTGGCTGGGACCCAGACTGACTTCGGGGTTGCCTGGGGACCTCCCCAACTTGACCCCTACACAGCTTGAGAGCCACAGACACCTGGCTTCTCCAGCCTCCCCTCACTGCACAGTTCTGGCCACAGCTCCCACTCCTACACTGGCCCTTCTACTGTGCTCGCAGAGCAGGGGAATGGGGCTCAGCCCCCACCACTGTGGAGCCAAAGTGTTTGCTTCTCCTTTTCTGCCGCCTTCCCAAGCCCAGGCTCAGCTGCCACCCAGTGGCACAGAACCGAAGAGCCACCATCGCCCCCCCACCCCGTAGGGCAGCTTGTCCAGCCTTACTATCTTGCTCACGTGCCAGCTCCTTCCCCTAGGAGGGAAGGGTTGGGTGGAGCTAGGCACATGCCAGCACCACCCCTAGCTTCCTTCACTGTCCCCTACCCCCTGACCCTCCAGCATCTCCTGGCCCTCTCACGTGCCCCCTTCTGGGCCTTCACATGCCCCCTTCTGGGCCTTTAGCCCTAGAACCTGCAGGTGGTGGGGGTGGCTACCAAGAAGGAACAGAGGTCTCTGGAGAGGAGTCTGGGTGGTCCAGCCGTGAGGATTGGCCCGACCTGCTGCCCCATAACCCCCCCCTTCATTTCTGCTTATTCATTTACCCTCATTTAGAGCCATTTGCAGAGATTTAGAAAGATTTACAGTAACGAACGGATTCCTATATAAAGATTATTTTTATACTTTTTGCAGCAAAAGGAAATTGTAATATTTGTACAGTGTCCAAGTGAATAAAAACCATGCCTAAGGCTAGCTCTGATGTGGTTCTTTCGGGACTCTCCTTAGGACTGGATTGGCGGTGGGACTGGGTGGGTCACCTTGCTGGAACTGGAGGTGGGAAGGCCTCCAGCAGCCTACCCTTCCCGCCCCAACCTGACGCACCTTGGTATAGGGCGGGGCCACCTCGGCGGGGCGGGGCAGACGGAGACGTCCTACCTTCCTACCCCCGGACTCCAACCCGGAACTAGCCTCGCTCCCTCGGGAAGGCCGCGTTGCCCGGCCTTGAGCCGCAGCCTGGGCCGTGATTGCGGGACACCGGGGTCAGGTATCGGAAAGGGGGACGAGCTCCTCGTTCCCAGGGGCCCCAGACTAGGTGCACCCTCGGCCGCAGGTGCACGGTCTACGGAAAGTACGGGCACCCACACCCCGGCTGGACCATGGCGCCTCCGCGGAACGTAGTGAAGATTGCTGTCCAGATGCGTGACGCCATCCCGCAGCTCATCCAGCTGGACCAGGTCACCCGGCCGGTCCCGCCTCTATCTGCCCCGCCGTCCCACCTCCCCGTCGCCCCCTGGCCCTCAGGGCCGTCCGCCCCACCCCTCCCAGGCTCCTCCCCATTCCTCCCTGCCCTGGCCGCCAGAGTGACCTCTCCACTTGCAGGCGAAGCCCCTGGCCGCTGTGCTGAAGGAGGTGTGTGACGCGTGAGTACTGCCGGGCCAGAGCCTGCGAAGGGCGGTAGGGCAGGAGGGGCGGCGCCCCCTGCTGGCCTCGCTGAGCCTCGTGCCCCGCAGGTGGAGCCTGACGCACTCGGAGCGCTACGCCCTGCAGTTTGCGGATGGGCACAGGAAATACATCACTGAAAATGTGAGTCCCCTCTCCCTCCGCCCTCCGACCCCTCTAACCCACCTGGCCCTGATGTCTCCGGCTCTTCATCCCACTAGTGGAATGTGACCTTTTGCTGACCCCAGCCGCCCTCACTGACACCCCAGTTGATCAGTCCTCGGAGCCCTCCCTGACCTCGCTGCTTTTTCTGCCGTTTTCTCCAGAACCGCGCGGAGATCAAGAATGGCAGCATCCTGTGCCTCAGCACAGCCCCAGTACTGTCCCTCCCTGCCCTCCCTCACCTTCCCTGCCCCTCTGCCCCAGGTCCAGAGGCCCCCATCCCAGCCCCGCCTCACACCACCTAGTGGACACCCGCGGCCGCACACTTCCAGGTCCCACACTTAACTTGCCCAGCCTCTTCACTGCTGCTCCTGCTCCGCCCCTGCCAGGATCTTGAGGCTGAGCAGCTGTTGGGTGGGCTGCAGAGTGAGAGTCGTGAAGGGCGCCGGGAAGCCCTGAGGT
The DNA here is from genome assembly GCA_004027835.1 of Alouatta palliata. NCBI lineage: Eukaryota > Metazoa > Chordata > Mammalia > Primates > Atelidae > Alouatta > Alouatta palliata. The sequence goes on along the minus strand of PVKV010008586.1, from coordinate 43,343 downwards.
GCCTCGTCCCGCTGGCCTCGGACATGACGTTTGCCAGGGAGGTCATCAGCCGTAATGGTCTCGAGAGACTAGGCACCATCATTGAGGATGGGGACGAGTGAGCACAGGGATGTGTGGGCTGGGGGAGATGGTGGGGCTTTCTGGTCCTGGTGCAGTCCTGCTCAGCCCCAGATGTACCCCCCCAGCCTCGGGGAGGTACTGGCCCTCAGCCTGAGGGCCTTCTCGGAGCTCATGGAGCACGGCATGGTGTCCTGGGAGACGCTGACCATCCCCTTTGTGAGGAAGGTGGGTGAGCTTTCGTAGGACAGCAGGTGGGAGCAGTGGAGCAGTGGGGCAGTGGTAGACCTGGCCTTCCATGGGGGTGGGATGGTGACACCCCTGCCCCTTACAGGTGGTGTGCTACGTGAACATGAACCTCATGGATGCCTCCGTACCGCCCCTGGCCCTGGGGCTGCTGGAGAGTGTGACCTTGAGCAGCCCGGCCCTGGGCCAGCTGGTCAAGAGCGAGGTGCCCCTGGATAGGCTACTGGTGCACCTACAGGTGTAAGCCTCTGGGGCCAGGGTCCAGATGTGGGGAGCAGGGCTGGACCCTGAATGTTCTGCTGAGCCCTCTTCTTGCCATAGGATGAACCAGCAGCTGCAAACCAAGGCCATGGCCCTGCTGACAGCCTTGCTGCAGGGGGCCAGCTCTGTAGAACGCAAGGTGAGTGTTGATCAGTGGCTGGATGGGGGCAGCACCTGGTGGGCACTGTCTGCCCTGGGGAGAAATCATCTAAGTCCCCTTTCCATCCCCTCAGCACATGCTTGACTACCTCTGGCAGAAAAACCTTCGCCAGTTCATCTATAAGGTAGGAAGTGGTGGGCCAGGGAGACCACTCCACTCCTCCCTCCCTGTGAGTCCTCACTCACACCAGACTGGCTCTCCCACAGAACATCATCCACAGTGCGGTACCAATGGGCGACGAGATGGCTCATCACCTGTACGTACTGCAGGCCCTCACGCTGGGGCTGCTGGAGGCACGCATGCGGACACCCCTGGACCCCTACAGCCAGGTATGTGTCTTTGGTGAGGGGACAAGGCAGGGGTGGCTTGGAGATTGGCCTTGAATCTGTAATCATGATCCCCTCCCCAACCACCTGCACTGACCCCAGGAGCAGCGGGAGCAGCTGCAGGTTCTACGCCAGGCTGCCTTTGAGGCAGAGGGGGAGTCTTTGGGCGCTGGGCTGAGTGCTGACCGGCGACGTTCGCTCTGTGCCCGAGAGTTCCGCAAACTAGGCTTCTCCGTGAGTGTCCCTCTATCCAACTCCCCAACCCTGCCTCAGCCCAGGGCTGTTGTTCTAGGGGGCCGTGGCCCTTCTTGAACAGCCTGTGCCCCCTTCACCCAGAATAGCAACCCAGCGCAGGACCTGGAACGCGTGCCCCCCGGTCTGCTGGCCCTGGACAACATGTTGTACTTCTCCAGAAATTCGCCTAGCGCGTATAGCCGGGTCGGTGACAGGGTAGGGCAGAGAGTGGCAGCAGCCCCCAGGCAGGGTCCCCATGGGCTTAGCCATGACTCCTCGCCCCATTCTCTGCCCCCGCCAGTTTGTGTTGGAGAACAGCAGCCGCGAGGACAAACACGAGTGCCCCTTTGCCCGGGGCAGCATCCAGCTGACGGTGCTGCTGTGTGAACTGCTACGCGTCGGGGAGCCCTGTGAGTGGCCTGGACAGGGCACAGCGTGGCCAGGAGCAGGGGACGGAAGGGCAGAGAGGGCCAGGGGCTGCGTGCACTTTCTCCCTGAGCCCCTCCTGCCCCCCCGCTCCAGGCTCCGAGACGGCCCAAGACTTCTCACCCATGTTCTTTGGCCAAGACCAGAGCTTCCATGAGCTCTTCTGTGTGGGCATCCAGCTGCTGAATAAGACCTGGAAGGAGATGCGGGCTACACAGGAAGACTTCGACAAGGTAGGTGGGGTGGGAGCTAGGAGTCCTGGGCTAGGGCAAGGGGTTGATCTGGGTACAGAGCTCAGGCCCTGAGCTGAGCTCGGGCGGCCCCAGGTCATGCAGGTGGTGCGGGAGCAGCTGGCCCGAACGCTGGCCCTGAAGCCCACCTCCCTGGAGCTCTTCCGAACCAAGGTGAATGCGCTCACTTATGGGGAGGTGCTGCGGCTGCGGCAGACTGAACGGCTGCACCAGGAGGGCACACTGGCTCCCCCTATATTGTGAGTTTGGGGTGATGGATCCCCACTCCTAGCCCCACCTTCCCTGGTGCCCCCTGGGCTACTCCCCAGGTCGGATGTGCTGAGTGACACCCCTCTACAGGGAGCTGCGGGAGAAGCTGAAGCCAGAGCTCATGGGCCTGATCCGCCAGCAGCGCTTGCTCCGCCTCTGCGAGGGGACGCTTTTCCGGAAGATCAGCAGCCGGCGGCGCCAGGGTCTCTGAGTGGGCAAGGGCTGGGGCGGGTGGTAGGCAGTGGGCAGAGGGCAGCTGGCTTTGGGTCAGGACCTCTCAATGCTCCAGCCCTCTTCCCTTTCTCCACACAGACAAGCTGTGGTTCTGCTGCCTGTCCCCCAATCACAAGGTGCTGCAGTATGGAGACATGGAGGAGGGCACCAGCCCGCCTGCCCTGGACAGTCTGCCCGAGCAACGTAAGGCAGGCACGGGTGGGGGCCTGACACCTGCTCTCCCCAGACCACCCTGAGCCCTGGGGCTGCCTGGGCCACAGTGCTCAGCCCAGCCTTCTTCCTACAGTCCCTGTGGCTGACATGAGGGCGCTCCTGACAGGCAAGGACTGCCCCCATGTCCGGGAGAAGGGCTCTGGGAAGCAGAATAAGGTGAGTGCAGCAGGCCAGGGGGCTCCTTCCTGCCCGCCCCTGCCTGCCCTGTCCCCTGCTCAGTGTCCCTCTTCCTTGCTTCCCCAGGACCTCTATGAGTTGGCCTTCTCGGTCAGCTATGACCACGGGGAGGAGGAGGCATACCTCAACTTCATTGCCCCCTCCAAGCGGGAGGTGAGTGTCCACCAGGCTGAGGTCAGCAGGTGGGCAGGGGAGGCAGATGGGCAGGCCCTCACAGCTCTGTGCTGCCCCCAGTTCTACCTGTGGACGGACGGGCTGAATGCCCTGCTGGGCAGTCCCATGGGCAGTGAGCAGACACGGCTGGACCTGGAGCAGTTGCTGAGCATGGAGACCAAGCTGCGTCTGTTGGAGCTGGAGAATGTGCCCATACCCGAGCGGCCGCCCCCTGTGCCCCCACCCCCCACCAACTTCAACTTTTGTTATGACTGCAGCATCGCTGAACCTTGACAGTGTGGCTGGCCACGAGCCACAGCTGCAGCCACTGCAGCAGCCACGAAGGGCGGAGGGTAGAGGAGTGATACACCCTGACCAGCAGGATTGCCGCAGAAATAAAGTCTGCTTGGCTCTTGGGCTATGTTGAGCCAGCTCTGAACCTTGTGGGCTGAGCCTGTGACAGTGATAGTCTTCCCCTTCTACCTTCAAACTTAGCTGGCAGATAAGATAGGGCATCAGGCCCAGGCCACAAACTTCGACAGTTACGGTTGAGGGGCTGGTGTTCTGAAGAGGGTGGGGACAGGCTGGGACCACTGCCCTCCTCCAAGATGAATCCTCAGCTTCCCTCCATGCTGGGCCTGTGGGAAGGGCTGGCCTGTGGTCTGAGGGCACCTGCCAAGGGAGAGCTGGGCTGCTGGCCTGCTGAGGGAGAAGTGGCAGGGCAGAAGGCACTGCCCCAGTAGACGCCTTCCTGCACAACGTTAACAGTGGCCTAGTCTGGGAGCCATCTCCAGAAGGGTCCTGACAGTCTGACCCCAGTCCTCAAGCTTGTATGGCCCTGCCTGGTGTCCTCTGTAAGACTTGGAGGAGGTCTCTGGTGAGAGGCATGAAGGGAGAGAGGTGAAGCCAGGCCTGCTTTCTGTAGAAGGGCAGGGTCAAGATTTCCAAGGGCATCCTCAGGATGTGGGCTGATTCTGACAAGAGCTATTTCTGTGCAGGGAGCCCTGCTTCTGATTAAAATCTAACTCAGGGCTGGGCTCAGTGGCTCACGCCTGTAATTCCAGCACTGTGGGAGGCCAAGGCAGGCAGATCACCTGAGGTCAGGAGTTGGAGACCAGCCTGGCCAACATGGTGAAACCCTGTCGCTACTAAAAACACAAAAATTAGCCAGGTGTGGTGGCTCACACCTATAATCCCAGCTAGTTGGGAGGCTGAGGCAGGAGAAATGCCTGAACCTGGAGGCTGAGGTTGCACTGAGCTGAGATCATACCACTGCATTCTAGCCTGGGCAACAGAACAAGACTCCATCTCAAAAAAAAGACCTATCTCAGAGCCATGGGTGGGGTGGGGGCCATAGACAGGCCAGAGTCCCTGGGGGCAGAAGCAGAAGGCTTGGTCACAGGGGGAGAGGCTATCATCACAGACCCCAAGCCCTTGAGGAAAGAAGAGCTCATCAGTCCGTGGAGCTCACAGGGCAGGCTGAAGCCACTGCCTCTCAGACTTCTCCCTGCCACTCACTTCTTCTCTTCCTAGTGCCTCTCATTTTTTGTTTTTGTTTTGAGATGGAGTTTCGCTCTTGTTGCCCAGGCTGGAGTGCAATGGCATGATCTCGGCTCACTGCAACCTCCCGGGTTCAAGCCATTCTCCTGCCTCAGCCTCTCAAGTACCTGGGATTACAGGCGTGCGCCACCATGCCCAGCTAATTTTTTGTATTTAGTAGAGATGGGGTTTCTCCATGTTGGTCAGGCTGGTCTCTAACTCCTGAGCCCAGGTGATCCACCTGCCTCAGCCTCCCAAAGTGCTGGGATTACAGCTCCAATACTGCTTTTAACCGCCAACCTGGCTGACCGTGAGAACTGATGAGATGGCACTTCCTTTGGAGAATGTGCCAGAGGGCACTTGCTCCCCCTCTGGGGAGACACAGGATCTGCTCCTCCCAGCACCAGACCCCGCCTGCTGGGGGCCCCGGCCACCCAACCAGGGCCTAGCAAGAGAGCAAGAGCCTGTGGCAGCGACATGTGGCTGGAAAGAGGCTGCTGCCAGGCTGTGCAGCAGGAAGTTCCCTGGGCTGCCCTGGATTGGCCCCACCCCCAGTCCTCAACGGAGGCAACCCGGCTCAAGGCCGGGGTTGGGGACTGGGGGAGTCAAGGAGGCTGAGCTGCAGGGCTAGTTACTGACCCGGCCTCAGAGTGTTAGGGTCAGGTCAGCCCCTCCCACAAAGCGGGACTGGACGCAGGACACCTGGGGCATCTCGGCCTGGAAGCACCTGACGGCGGCCATGTTGATGCCAGGGCACACAGCCACATCCAACACCCGGAGCTGCCTGCACGCCTGTCCAATGGCATCCAGTGTCCTGTGGGGAGGCCACCAGATGAGTGCCTGGCCCACCGTGGGACCCAGCCCAGCCCCTGCACCATGGCTCCATCTGCCCAGTGTCATCAGACACACTGCTCTGTGAGCTGACTGCAGCTGGACAGGTTGAGGTGCTGCAGCCTTGGCCAGGAGCTGGCTGCATGGGCCAGCCCTCATCACTGAGGTGGCTGCAGTGACTCAGTACCAGAAGCTCCAGGCTGGGACACCCCCTGGCCACAGCCACCAAGCCCTTGTCTGTGAGTGCTGGCAACAGGCTCAGGGACAACTGCTTCAGCTGGGGGAACTGGAGCACCTGCGAGGATGGGGGGGTGGTAAATCCCACTGGAGCCCATAGCCTTGGCCCTTCCAGATCCTCCCACCCCAGCCAGGGCATGACCAGAGGCAGCAGAAGCCAATGAAAAAGGAACTCCAAGGTCAACTTTTTTCCAAGCAAAAAGTGGGTTGTCCCAGGCCCCTGACTTCAGCCCTAAGATCCTCAGCCTACCCACACCCCCAGCCCCACACCTTGGCTAAACTGGCATCAGTCAGCTTGCTGCAGGCTGTGAGGTCCAACTCCTGCAGGGCCCGCAGCATGAGCAGGGAGGGGCCCTGTGGCTCAGGATCTGGGTCCTTGGTGCCTGAGGCCTGATGCTCCAGCTCTGCGTGTGGCTGTAGGAAGAAGCCCTTGCTTCTCAGGTTCCTCCTGAATTTGCCCTTAAATGCTCCTACAGAGACACTTGGGAGGGGCAGGAGGGCAGCTGAGCCCAGGGGCCACCCCGCCCTCCAAGACCTCAAGAGTCCCGCACCCGGGTCCCATGCACAGGCTCCCCCAGCCCCAGAAGCCCCCAGTCACAGAGCTCCTTGCACCAAGCCAGGCGCAGGACTGAGAGGTGGGTGAGGTAAGTGCAGATGGCCTGCAGGGTCCGGTTGGTGAGGGCCACACAGGAGGACAAGTCTAGCACCCTGAGGCCTGGGCCCAGCGCTGGGATCATGGAGCGCACTGAAGAGTCCTAGGAGGGAGGGAGGGAGGAGACAGGATGGCGCAGCAGCTGGTGCCTATGACACCTGGCCTGGCACGGGTAGCTAGGAAGGGTCTGTCCAAGGTTCCCAACCCACAGGCAGGAGGGAGCTACCAGAGGGGCCCAGTAAGGAAGCAACATGGCCCCCGTACCGGTAGTGAAAGGTGGGCGTAGATAGGGTAGTAGACAGGGAGTAGCCATGGGGGTTGCCACAGGAAAAAGGCCTGGACTATGGCTGGGGCAGGAAGCATGCAGGTGGCAAGGTCTAGGATGGCCGCCCTGCCTATGCTCCCAGTCCCTACCAAAGGAATGGATGAGGCCGCCTCAGACCACAGCTCACTGGACCAGCCAGTTGACTGCTGAGCCAGTTGAGGTGGAGCTGCCAGCTGCCAGGGCAGTTAGGGAAGGGGAGCAGGAGCTGGAGGCTAGTTTGCAGAGAGATGCACGGAGGGGAGTTTCGAAGACACAAGAACGTGAAGTCTGGAGGCAGCAGCTGAGACATGCTTGGTGGCAATGGGAAGGAGTGGGGCTGGGAAGAGAGGCGCTTGGAGGGGAACAAGATGGAGGCACGGTTTTATGTTGAGAATGCCCTGGTCAAATGGACAGGTTGAAGAAATAATCCACTAAAGAGGGATGGACTGACACTACCAGGATAGGGATGCCACCCAGAGGGACAGCGCTGAGCCCTGCTGAAGCGCCTGGCCTTGGCCAGGAAATGACCCTGCCGCTCCTATGGCATCACCCTGCAGGGCCCACCCCAGCACTTCTGTCAGTGCTCCTTCCCTGCCTTCCTTGCCCATCACCCCCTTTCTTCAGCCCTCCTAGCTCCAGAACACTCGTCCTCAGCACTCCTCCCCAGACACAGCCGTCGCCACGCACTTGGCACGTGAGCTGTTGGCTGCCTCATGGGCTGGGCCACGCTGGCTGCTTGGACCTCCTAGGCCCAGAATGGGGGCTTTGGGGAGGTGTGCTGGCAGCAGCAGCAGCTGTCTAAGCTCCTGTCCTCCTCCAGATTGGGTCCCAAGTTCGTTTCCAACTGCCAACTGTGGGCATGAACACTGGGGAGTCCCTCCCTGGTGCCACAGGCCGCCCACTACCCCCACCATCCCGGTTCCCCCCTCCCGCCATCCCCAGCCCTGGAGAGGAAGGAAGGGCATGATGGTGTGCTCACCTTCAGTGAAAAGCAGTGGGCCAGGCTGAGGGAGGCCAGCTGTGGTGGAGCCCCATGCATGGAGCCCAGGGCCCGGGCCAGTTCCCGCCCTCTCACCAGGCAGCACTCGGCCATGTCGAGGCTCTGCAGCTCCTGCAGGCCACCCAGGGCTACACATCCTGCATCTGTCAGCCGCTGCAGCTTCCCCAGGCTCAGGCGCCACAGGTGCCGCAGGCCCCAGCTCACAGCCAAGAGTGCCCCGTCAGTTCTGAGCAGCCGCTGAGGTCCAGGGAGGTAAGGCCTGGTTGCTGGAGGCACAGGGTGGCCATGGCCTCCGTGAAGAGGTCCCAGCAGCTGTGCAGGCTCCGCTCCTGCAGTTGCAACCCAGCTACCTGGCCCAGGGCCCGAAGGGCCTCGGGTGGTAAGCCAGTGCCACTCAAGTCCGGGGCATGCAGCCTGCCAGCCCGCTCCTGCACGAATCGCAGCGGGTTGCCAAAGGAGAACTGAGAGGGAGAGGAGTCCTGGGGGCTGATGCAGCCTTGGGCTGGGTCTGGCTCAAAGGTGAGGTGGCAGTAGGCCAAGGAGAGGCGCTCCAGGCTGGGGGCACAGCTGCTGAGCCGGTTGAAGCTGAGGTCAGCCAGGTCCCACAGGCCAGCCAGGTTGAGCTCATGGAGGCCACTCAAGGCCTGCCGGATGCTGTGTGTCATCTCGGGCTGAGCCAGCAGTGTGCCCGAGCTGAAGAGGCTATTGCAGCCACTGAGGTCAAGGACACGCAGGGTCGGGCAGCCCAGGATCAGGTCTACAAAGGAGGCCTCTGTGGGGCTGCCCCCACCCAGGGATAAGCTCTGCAGGTGCGGGCCCAGGTGGTAGGCAACAGATTGTAGCACCTGGTGTGAAGCTGGAGGGCCATCCAGGTTGGTCAGGCTGATGCAGCAGATGCTCAAGGCCCAGGCTCTTGATGGCCAAGAGGGAGGCAGAGGACACGGGGATGTTGTACCACACATCTCTCTACAGAGCAGCAGCAGGCCTGGGGTAGCCCTCTGGCTTCAGAGGGAGCTGGGCATTGGGTTTGGTGACAAGTCACTGGCCAGAGGTTGGGGGCAGATCAAGGAAGGGCCCTTCCACAATGGGGACCCACCATGGTGTTTGGTGTCATGTGTGGTAAGCGGGGCGTGGGTAGGAAGTGGGAGCTGGGGTTCAAAGGAGATGACCATCAGAGGATGATGGGAAGGTTAGTGATGGACAGGATGGGATGCCAAGGGAGGGGCGGGGACAGAGTGGGGAGTTGGCATGTTGAGCACAGGAGGGCTGAGATGGGACTAGAGGAAGCCCAGTGAAGTCCCCAGGGCGTGGGAGGGCAAAGCATACTGGACCCCAACCTTTAGGACTTTCAGAAGGAGGCCCTGAGATCCATGGACTCAGTCAGCCTCCTACTCCAGGGATTTGGCATAAGCTAAACAGCCGGCCTTGCCCACTTTCTAGAGAGCATAGCCTTCTGAACAGCGGAAGGTGGGAGAAGTGAGGGAGGTGTCACTCACCATATCCTCTATGGCCCAGGTGCCAGAGGTCTGGGGCAGGCAGTTAGGCCTAAGTCCCCTGGTGGTCTCTGAGAGTCTGTCACACGAATGTTTGCAAAAATGGGTTCTGTGTGTAAGAAAAAAATGTGTGTGCATGTGCATGTTTGTGTGTGCATGAACACATGGAGCTGCCTGGTATTGGGCCCTGGATGATCCAGAGTTCAAGATGTGTGATCCCTGCGGCACATATCCGGAGGGGACATCTATCTGTCGAGGTAAGGACGCTGAAGCCTTCCACTTCTGTGGGTGGGAGCTAACAGGACACACCTCACCCGTCCTAAGGAAGTTAAGCTGGCTTTGAGTAGAGGAACAGGGGCATGAGAACGGAGAGTGTACAGCTGGAGTCAGGTGGAACCCAAGAGAAAAACTCAAGGCTACATGGTGGGAATAAGTTGGCTTGTGCAGGCATTTAGAAGCTCCTAGCTAAGGAGGTATCTTTAAAGAACTTTTCCTGATATTGCACTGGAGTGAGCCAAAGGGAAATCGGTATGTGTGGAGCAGATCTTTGGGGAGAGGGAGAAGAGGGCTTGGCTTCTAAAATCCTTGCTCCATCTCCCTACCTCTTGTCCAGGTTGCAGGCATGTGGTACTCAAAGAGGCCTCTTGTTTGAATCAACATGCAGGAAGGCAAGCTCCCCTAAACCTGTCTTGTCAGTAACTGCAAAAACAAGCTGCTGTTTCTGTTGGTACCCCACAGACCATCATCAAAAGGGAATCCAAGCCAAGTATAGTGGCACACACCCGTAATCCCAGCACTTTGGGAGACTGAGGCAGGTGGATCACTTGAGGGCAGGAGTTTGAGACCAGTCTGGCCAACATGGTGAAACCCCATCTCTACTAAAAATACAGAAATTAGCTGGGTGTGGTGGCACATGCTTGTTATTCCAGCTACTTGGGAGGCTGAGTGAGGCAGGAGGATCACTTAAATGTGGGAGGAGGAGGTTGCAGTGATCTGAGATTGCACTGCTACACTCCAGCCTGGGCAACAGAGCAAGACTCCATCTCAAAAACGAAAACAAAAACAAAAAACATAATGGAATGCAAAAGGTAGAAGTTGACTCACAGGATGTGCTCCTGCAAGATACTTATCAACAGGATTCTCCCAGGAGGCACAGGACTCATTCCCAGGTGTGGAGAGACCAGTCCGGCAGAGATAAGTGGCACCCATGGCTGTCATGATGGGAAGGAGCAGTGTAAGAGAAAGAAACCAGCTCCTGGCCTCTTTCACAGGAACCAGGGTTCAGCCAGGTTCCCCTTCCAGCCCCTGCTTCTGGAACATGGTCATTCCAGATGAGAGAGGCACTCAACACAGGTCCAATCGTGGGCAGTCGGTCGGGGGTCTCAGGTGAAAGAGGGGCTGGGAAGATCCCAGTTTGTGAGGGTGGAGAGGGTGATGAAAGACCAGAGAGGAACGGAGGCCATGCCTTCAGTCATTCCCAAGCCCTGTAAGCTAGACAACTCCATTGGATACAGATGAGAGGAAACTGTGGCTGGGGCAGGTGGGACAGAGCTGGTTGTGAGGCAGCGCCTGCTCCCCCGACTCATATCACTGAGGAACCCCTGAAAGTCTGCAGGCCCCAGCTCTGGTGACACAGCAGCTTCAGGGGCTCAGCCTGACTTCTTTCCTTCCCTTCATTCTGGAGCCTGGCTGGCCAGGAAGGGTCTCTTCTCTCCCACTGCCTCCCTAAGAACCAGGTCAACAAAAGACCAAGGGAAGACTCTCGCAGTGTTCCCAGGGCTCAAGTCCAGGGCTGGCTCTTGGCAGCAAAGCCACCTGATAAAGAAGCAGGCCTGGCTTAAAGGACTTCCAGCTCTGGGGATACAGAAGAGGCTTGAGACCATGTCCTGGTGGGATGGGGGCGGCCTCTAAACCACCTCCCAGGGGGTCTACCCTGCTCCTGAGGTCACCTGGACTTAAAACTGCAGGAGTTGGCCGGGCACAGTGGCTCACAACTATAATCCCAGCACTTTGGGAGGCTGAGGCAGGCAGATCATGAGGTCAGGAGTTTGAGACCATCCTGGCCAACATGGTGAAACCCCATCTCTACTAAAAATACAAAAAAATCACCTCGGCATGGTGGCAGGCACCTGTAATCCCAGCTACTCTGGAGGCTGAGGCAGGAGAATGCCTTGAACCTAAGAGGCGGAGGTTGCAGTGAGCCGAGATCATGCCATGGCACTGCACTCCAGCCTGGGCCACAGAGTGAGACTCTGTCTCAAAAGAAAAAAAAAAAAAAAAAAGAGTAATCACAAAATCATTTGGGAAATGCCCTGAACCTGCTACAAGTGATGCATGTACCTTGACTGTGGGAGGCCAGAGTTTTGTTGTACCTAGTGAGTACCTAGTGTTGTACCTGAACCGAGACTGCAAGCCTGTGTACACACTTGGAAAGCCACGTGACAGAGAAAATGGCCCTCCACCCTGCCTGGTACAGGACTCCAAAGCTACCATGCCTGTTCTCCAGGAGGCCATTGGGAAAATGTATGTCCTGGAACCTGGGGCATTGGTCTCTAGAGAGGATTTAGACTGGTGGGTCATTCAGAGGCTGCTCCAGGACTTCATGAGTCCCTCAGGCACGGAGGAGGGAAAGAGCGGTCTTCACCTATTGCTTCACAAGGACCAACCAGCAGCAGTCAACCAGGGCTCCCTACAAGAACGGGCATAGCCGGTGCATGTGGGGGCTCTGCCTTTGCCAGCATCCTTATTGGAGAAAACTGGGATTAAGGGAACAGGAGGGACTGGTCAGAGAGAATGTCACCAAGACCAGCATCCTAGCTCAGTTTGGTGAGACACCGGCTCCAGCTGGGCCTTGGTAAGCCAGTATCTTCCACAGCATCTAACTGGCACCTAACTGGTACTGCCTCTTGACCGCAGGGTCCCGCAGGTGCTCTCTGGCACGTGGTGGTGATGCCAGGTACCTGTGCTCCCAGGCCTCCCAGTGCTCCCAGCCCAGGCGGGGCTGAGTTCTGCAGAGGCACCAAATGGCTCTTTGTCAACATTCCTTTTTTCTTTTTTTTTTTTTTTGGAGACGGAGTTTCACTCTTGTTACCCAGGCTGGAGTGCAATGGCGCGATCTCGGCTCACTGCAACCTCCGCCCCCTGGGTTCCAGCAATTCTCCTGCCTCAGCCTCCCGAGTAGCTGGGACTACAGGCACGTGCCACCACGCCCACCTAATTTTTGTATTTTTAGTAGAGACGGGGTTTCACCATGTTGACCAGGATGGTCTCGATCTCTTGACCTCTTGATCCACCCGCCTCGGCCTCCCAAACTGCTGGGATTACAGGCGTGAGCCACCGCGCCCGGCCTGGGGCTGCCACTTCTGATCATTGTCCTGCACCGTACACCTCTACTCAGCAGCTTTTTCTGTTCTAGGGGTTCCCACCCCTTACCTGCTCCTATTGGTCTATTTGTAAGTGTTTATTCCTCTCTCAAGTCTCAGGCCAAGCATCTCCTTCTCCATGGGGTCTTTTCTGATTTTTTCTCTGCATCCCTGATGCACCTCACACAGACTTGGAATGCAGCACCCTAGCCTCTTTGCTTATCTGTGCTCACCACACACTCCCAAGCTCTGTGTCTTCCTCACTTCTGCCTCCCCAGTGCCCAGCACAGTGCCTGGCACAGCAGAAACATTTGAGTAAGACTGCCCACAGCCTCTCCATGTGTCTCTGGTAATTTTCTGTCTTCTTCTTTCTGTCCTGTGACTGTTTCTTTTCTTTTTTTTTTTTTTTTGAGACGGAATTTTGCTCTTGTTGCCCAGGCTGGAGGGCAATAGCATGATCTCGGCTCACTGCAACCTCTGTCTCCCAGGTTCAAGTGATTCTCCAGCCTCAGCTTCCAGAGTAGCTGGAACTATAGGCGCCTGCCACCATACCCAGCTAATTTTTGTATTTTAGTAGAGATGGGGTTTCACTATATTGCCCAGGCTGGTCTTGAACTCCTAACCTCATGATCCACCTGCCCTGGCCTCCCAAAGTGCTGAGATTACAGGCGTGAGCCACTGCGCCCAGCCCCTGTGACTGTTTCAACCCACTCTGCTGAAGCCCTAGCCTCTGTTTCTTTTCACTCTCCTGAGACAACCTGGCCTCCGAATCCACTGAACAAAGGGGCTGCTGAGGAAGGAGATGCCTCTGGGGAATTTCTCTGCAAATAGCTCCATGTTTCCACCCTCACCTCTCTGCTTCCTCAGGAAGAGGTGACATCCTTTTTTTTTTTTTTTAACCAATGCTGAAAAACAAAAAAGAAAAACACAAAACACACACACACAAAAGGAAGAGGTGATATCCTCTCCATCCTATCCCAGATGAAGCTTGTTATGTGGCAGCCAATCTCTGCCACCACCTCAGGTGGCATCTTCCATGCCTGACCTCTCTCCTCCCCCAACCTTCATCCCTCCTCTAGTGACTCTCTGAAGAATTAATTATTTACTGTTTTTTATTTTTTTTGAGATGGAGTCTCACTCTGCCACCCAGGCTGGACTGCAGTGGCTCGATCTCAGCTCACTGCAACCTCCACCTCATGGGTTCAAGTGGTTCTCCTGCGTCAGCCTCCCAAGTAGTTGGGATTACAGGCGTGTGCCTCCACACCTGGCTAATTTTTGTATTTTTAGCAGAGATGGGGTTTCACCATGTTGGCCAGGCTGGTCTTGAACTCCTGATCTCAAGTGATCCACCCACCTCAGCCTCCCAAAGTGCTGGGATTACAGGCGTGAGCCACCATGCCCGGCCTATTTATTTATTTACTTTTTTTATTTTGAGACAGGGTTTTGCTCCTGTTGCCCACGCTGGAGTGCAATGGTGCAATCTTGGCTTACTGCAACCTTCGCCTCCCAGGTTCAAGCAATTCTCCTGCCTCAGCCTCCTGAGTAGCTGGGATTAGAGGCGCCTACCACCACACCCAGCTAACTTGGTATTTTTAGTAGACATAGGGTTTCTCCATGTTGGTCAGGATGGTCTCAAACTCCCGACCTCAGCTGATCTGCCTGCTTCGGCCTCCCAAAGTTCTAGGATTATAGGCGTTAGCCATCATGCCTGGCCTGCCCTACTTATTTCCTTCTTTCCATGGAGAAATTTCTTGCCAGTGAGGTCTTGCTCTACACGTCCTACTTCTCTCATTCACTCCTCAGTCCACCTGGCTTTTTTTCCCAGATGTCAAATATCGCTGAAGCCATTGGGCCTCCTTGGATAGCATATCTTATGGACACTATTTGTTCTTCACTTTGCTGGGCTTTTTGTGGGATCTGACATTGTTAATCATCCATTTAATCCTTTACTTACGTATGTAGTTATTTTTTTTAGAGATGGGGTCTCACTATGTTGCCCAGACTGGAGTGCAGTGACTATTCACAGGTGCAATCCCACTACTGATCAGCACGGGAGTTTTGACCTTTATGTATTTATTTATTTATTTTTTTTTGAGACTAAGCCTCACTCTGTTGCCCAGGCGGGGGTGCAGTGGCATGACCTCGGCTCACTGCAATCTCTGCCTCCCAGATTCAAGCGATGCTCCTGCCTCAGCCTCCTGAGTAGCTGGGACTACAGGTATGAGCCACTACACCTGGTCTCATTCAATCCCTTAAATGCTCTCCTGCCTTTGACGTCTGTGTCCTCCTCTCTCTAGGATCTCCTCATCCCCCTCTTTGGGTGTCTCCTTTCGGTGCCCTTAGACTGGTGTCCTCCCCTGGGGCTTCTCTGTGGCCTGCTGCTCCTGTGGCTCTGCATGTTCTCCCTGGGGGAAGTTACTCAGATTTGTGGCTTCAACTGCCACCCATTCTTCAATGACACCCAAATCTATATTTATCATCCAGACATTTCTCTTGAATTCCTCACCCAGAAATGCAACTACCAGGTGGATCTCAACATCTAGATTCTCACACTTCAGCATGTTCAAAATCAAATTCCTTTGGACAATGAGATCAATGACACTGTATACATAATTCAACAACAGAGCCTACTTATATACCCACATTTAATATGGGACAGAGGATTCCAACCCAATAGGGAAGGAGAAGATTAGATGTAAATGGTGTTTAGGCTCTTTGAAAAATTAATCAGTTTAGCTTCTTACCTCCTAACATAAATCTAAATAAATTTGACTAATGAAAACATTAACACAAAAATTCAAACCAGAAAGCAGAAGAAACAACTTTGCTGTAAACCTAAAACTGCTCTAAGTAATAAAGTCTACTTAAGAAAAACAGAAGAAAAAAAAAGAAAAACAGAAGAAAAGGGTGAAAGGGCAAGGAATCATTAAGTTTAGAAAACAACAAAGGAAGTAAAAAAGAAAAGGATGTTCAGAATTAACAACACAGATTTTTTTTTTTTTTTTTTTTTTTTTTTGAGATAAAGTCTCGCTCTAGTTGCCCAGGCTGCAGTGCAGTGGCGCGATCTCAGCTCACATCAACCTCCACCTCCCAGGGTTCAAGCCATTCACCTACCTCAGCCTCCCAAGCAGCTGGGATTACAGGCATGTGCCACCACATCTGGCTAATTTTTTGTATTTTTAGTAGAGACAGAGTTTCTCCATGTTGGTCAAGCAGGTCTCGAACTCTTAACCTCAGGTGATCCACTGACCTTGGCCTCCCAAAGTGCTGGGATTACAGGCGTGAGCCACCACGCCTGGCCAACAACACAGAAATTTAACTTCTAGGCTAGACATGGTGGCTCATGCCTGTAATCCCAGAACTTTGGGAAGCTGAGGTGGGCAGATCTGAGTCCAGGAGTTTGAGATGAGCCTGGGCAACATGGTGAAATCTCCTCTCTGCTAAAAATATAAAAATTAGTCGGGCATGGTGACATGCATCTATAGTCCCAGCTACTCAGGAGCCTGAGGTGGGAGGATCACCTGAGCCTGGTGAGGTCGAGGCTGCAGTGAGCTGTGATCGAACCACTGCACGCCAGCCTGGCAATAGAGCAAGACTCCGTCTCAAAAAAAAAAAAAAATTAAATTAAATTTTTAAAAAGAGGCCAGCTGCAGTGGCTCACGCCTGTAATCTCAGCACTTTGGGAGGCTGAGGAGGGCGGATCACGAGGTCAAGAAATCAAGACCATCCTGGCCACCATGGTGAAACCCCATCTCTACTAAAAATAGAAAAATTAGCTGGGCGTGGTGGCATGTACCTGTAGCCCCAGCTACTCAGGAGGCTGAGGCAGGAGAATCACTTGAACCTGGGAGGCAGAGGTAGTAGTGAGCCAGGATCGCACCACTATACTCCAGCCTGGTGACAGAGCAAGACTCCATCTCAAAATAAATAAATAAATAAATATTTAAAAAGAGGCCGGGCACAGTGGCTCATGCCTATAATCCCAGCACTTTGGGAGGCCAAGTGCAGATCACTTGAGGTCAGGAGTTTGAGACCAGCCTAGCCAACATGGGGAAACCCCATCTCTATTAAAAAAAAAAAAAAAATTAGCTGGGCATGGTGGCAGGTGCCTGTAATCCCAGCTACTTGGGAGGCTGAGGCAGGAGAACTGCTTGAACCCAGCAGGCAAAGGTTGCAGTGAGCTGAAATCACGCTACTACACTCCAGTCTGGGCGACAGAGTGAGACTCTGTCTCAAAAAAAAAAAAAAAAAAAAAAGAAAAAAGAAAATGTCCATACAAATGGAATAGAAAAATACTAAGACCCTAACAGTTAAATGGATACAGAACATGAATAAACAAAAGGGGGAAATACAAAGGGTGAGCTAATGAGAAAAACAGTGCAACTTCACTAATAAACAAATCAAAATTAAAACAATGAGCCATCGCTGCCTGCCTTTCAAACTAGCCAGATGTCTGCATTCCCCTCCTGGCTGGCCTCCTCCCTACTCTGTCTCACTCTTCCAGTCCACTCTGCACTGCAGAGTTCTAATACAAATCACACTGTGTCACTCACCTGCCTAATGGTGTCCTCAACGGTCATGAGGAGAAAACCAAGCTCTGTTGCCTGGTATATCTGCCAGCTTGCAGCCTGACCCCGTTCTAGCCTCATCTCCTGCCATGTCTCAGTTTCAGCCACACAGAACTTGTGCGATTGTTTCCAAAAGTATTCCACACCATAGTGCCTTCACCTGTGCTATTACTGATCCCAGAGGCCCAACCTTTATTCTCATCCCATTCCTTCAGGAAGCCTTCCCTGACACCACCAGTCTCCTCTGGATGTCCTTCTTTATGTCCCCGTCGAACTCTTTTGCCCCAGCATGAGCACACGATAGCATGATCATTCGTATTACTTGTCTTTCTCTGTCACAGGAATGTGAGCTCCTTAGGGAACTGTGTCTTTTTATCTGTATAGCCCCAACACTGTACCCAGAGCCAATTATGTATGAATGTATGTATTTATATGTATATGTATGAGTATATCTGGATGGATGGATGGATGAATAGAGGGATGGAGATACATGAGCAGGGCCACGAGTAAGCTGAAGTGAGAAACAACTGAGGACGGGACAGGGGAGGGTGGGTGCCTTACCTCCCAAAGGGTATTCTGGGCTGCACGATACCAAGCCCAACTCACAAGGGAGGCCTCTTTCTGATCTGACAGAGGCAGGAAGCTCAGAATACATGTGAGCATCTGAGGGAAAAAGACAGGGCATTGGGGGCTGTTAGAGCTGGGAGGTCTTTGGAACCAACTCCAGCTGATAGTACCATGGGTCTGAGGGCACCAGAGCCCTAACTTAACTTTATCTTGGATGTGAAGCTTCACGAAGCATTCACTTCCCTGCTCCAGGCTTCAGGTATCTTTACTGTGAACAAACCTTTCCTGAGCTGGATACAGGCTTGCAATGAGTGACAAGAATCAAACTTCCTGCCTAGCTGGGTAGAAAAAGCCTGGGCATTGAGGCCAGATAAACCTAGTTCAGATCTCTACTCTGCCAACTGACCTCTCTGAACTTTGTTTTCCTTATCTGGGAAATGGCAGTTGTAGTGAGATTAAATGGGTTATTGTGAGAATTAAAGAACACAGCCAGCTGGGTGTGGTGGCTCACACCTGTAATCCTACCACTTTGGGAAGCTGAGGCGGTGGATCACCTGAGTTCAGGAGGTCGAGACCATCCAGCCTGATCAACATGGTGAAGCCCCTTCTCTACTAAACATACAAAAATTCGTCAGGCGTGGTGACATGACACATGCCTGTAATCTCAGCTACTTGGGAGGCTGAGGCAGGAGAATTGCTTGAACGTGGGGGGCAGAGGTTGCAGTGAGCCAAGATCTTGCACTCTAGCCTGGGCAACAAGAGTGAAACTCCGTCTTTAAAAAAAACAACAAAAAAAAACGGAACATAGCCAAGTGTCTTGCATAGGACCTAGAGCACAGCAGGCCAGGTATGCTCACTCTGATTCTCAGGAAATCATACTTGGTCCTTCTGCCCTCATGGCTCAGCTCTGAGACCCTGCTCTTTTGCCGTCTTCTCCACTGCCACCTTGCCCTCTCCACTGGTTGTTAAGATTTGATCCCAGCAAGACCTAGCCTGGGAGGCTCAGGCCCTTCCCCCTACCTAGAGGGTGGTGTGGTTCAAAGCCCTGAACGGAACTGGGGAAGGGGTTGCCACTGAGGGCTAGAATGATTTGATATTAACTATTCTTTTCTTCTGGAATCTTCCTTCCTGCATCCCAATTGCCTCGTTTTTGGATTCTTCTGTGGCTCCTAGGGCTCAGACCTGAGTCTTTCGGTTTTCTGTTTACCAACACAGGAATAACCAACAATTCAATATTCCCATATTGTCTTATTATCCAAATGCTAATCCATATTGCCAACTGTCCATGCAAACGTTTAGCCATCGATTTAATCTCAACCAAAACTCATATTCTACCCTCAGCCCAAAACAGCCCCTCCCAACTTCCCCGTCAATGCCGACAGTGCATCCACCTGATAATACTTTGGACTATTCAAGCCCTTCTTCTCCTTCCTCCCAGATACAGGTGTAATGCACGGGCTTTAGGCCAGGCTAAGCTAGACTCATTCAAATTCCAGCTCCAATACTTCCTGTCATAGTGCTGTGTGACCTTAAATAAGGTACTTGACCTCTCTGAGTTCCAGTTTCCATATCTATAAAATAGGGATACTTAAAAAAAAATCTAGATCCTAGCCTTATGGGATTAAATTTTACATATATATAGTGTGTTCGTGACAACTAGATGCTCCGTAAATGGTTGCTGGATTGCTGTTAGTAAAATCTCTACCTTTGCAATGTCCCCACCTCAGTAGTTCAGATTTCCACCACCTGAAACCTGGATTCCTTCCACAATCTCCCACCTGAACTCTCTGCCTCCAAGTTCATCCTTGCTAATACATTCTGCACACTGACACAAGGTTAATTTTTCCTATAAAACAGTTTTCAGTTTCAGCTCACCCCTGCTGTAAACCTTCAGAGTTCACCAGTACTCTCAGGACAGTCTCCACTCCTGGATCAGCACTGTCAGGTGTCTGTGCCTAATTGGACTTGCTGGTCCCTTAACTTCCCCAATCCAGTCTCCCCACTGTCCTACAAACACAGCATATCTATTTCCTTTTGCCTTTGTGGGCCTTTTCCCTGGGATGCCCTTCCTGAAGCTTGACTTCACCAACCCGTTGTGATTGCTCCTTCCCTTCTCAGATGCCAAGCACACAGGCGCAGTGCTCAGCCAATACTTACTGGATTAAATTAAGGATGGACAGTCCAGTCCTCTACCTCTATTTTCACCAAGAGTTTGCTCAGGGAAGGGGTCAGGGAAATAAAATAGTCATTACTGAGAGGAGAATGACTAGGAGAATAGACTTCTGGACCAGGGATGCTAGGCATGGGGAAGACAGTATTGACGGGAACTGGGACTGACCAAGCCCCAATCCCTTCAGGGAGGAAGGGAAGCCTGTTTGAGCTGAGTTAAGATACTGGCCATTCTGTCTTCTGGGGCTAAGCAGCCAACCCAAGAACAAAAAGAGAGGGGAACACACCTGTCATCCCTTGGGGTGAGTAGGAGAGGGATACTCATTGACCTAAGAAGGGGGTGGTCTTTCTAAAGGAACCAGAGGAGGCAGTGATAAGGATGGAGTGGCCATCCGATGAGCTCCATTTCAAGGGGGCTACTGGATATATGACTGGTCACTCATAGGATTTATGGGGATGGAATAGATAGCCCTTGAAGCTAAGGGGGAAAGGGATGGCACTGCAAGCTCAACGGGGTGGGAACAGGCCAGTTTTGCTAAGTATAGGGAGCATCATTCCAGGACTGATGGGAAAGGGTGGCCTGTTTCCCATGGGCAGAGAGAGGGGATTGCCAACTTCAGGACAAAAGAGATGGTGAAGCCATTCCAACAGGCCACTGGGGACAAAACCTGTTATCTTCCTGGCAGATGGGGGCAGAGTGGTCTTGCCCCTGGCTAAGGGAAAGGAGCAAACATCCCATGGAGTGAAAGAGGTAAAGGCGGCCATCACTAGGGGCCTAGGAATGCGGAACAGGCCTGTCCTAGCTAAAGGAACTCAGAGATCATTGCAGTTGATCAGTTGATGGGGAGTCAGCAGTTAGGAGAGTCCCACTGCCAGGGAGAGGGGGCGGCCGTCTCTGTCGGGGCGTAGGAAACGGAGAGATCATCCCAAGGAACCAATGGGGATAAGATCAGTTACCCTTCGGGACGATGAGATGGAGCGGACATCTTCCAGAAGTGAGGGGAGAGGAGACAGCCACCTCAAGGGAAGGAGATGGGCAGAGGGCCTGTTCTCGCTGAGGTAACAGGGCAGCCACCTCCTGGCGCCGACAGGGAAGGGCGGGACGGTCCCCCAAGCTAAGACGACAGAGTGGTCCAAAGGCGGAGCCGTTACCCAGAGCTAGAAGGTCCCGGGATCTGTTGGGCGGGTCGTTTCCGCCAGACTGGAGGGGCCGGGCTAGCTATCTGACAGCCGCTCCCCAAAAGCTCGGGACCCCGAGGGCGGGGCCTGTCCGGAGCTAGGCCTGAGGGCGGCTTCTTCTCACCTCCTGGGGCAGCGACTCCGCCATCGCATCCCTGCCTCCTCCGCCCCCCGCGCAAGGCTTTCTGGGAAGTGTAGTTTCGCCCATCTGGGGCGGGGCTTAGGAAGGAAGTGAGCACTATTTCCGTCCCAGAAGCTGACGACTTCGGTCTGCGCCGGAAGTGTATGTGCTGCGGATGTGGTGCTTAGTGATCGTGGTTTCGGTCGCTCTGCCTTGTTTCCTGGGCTGGGTGTTTGCCTCGCGCCATGGCGGTAAGAAGAGTGGGTAGGGCAGGGTCCGCACCAGCAAAGCTCTCCCGGGGCTGTGAGAGTGAAAACTGAGAAAGAACATTAAGGGATGTCGGGTGGGCCGGAGGGGGACGCCATCCCCTGACCAGACTGTACTAGAGCGGGGCAGGGGGGATGACGGCGCAGGACCATACCGGTACTAGTTCCGGAGTAGGGTGGGCTTCAGTACCAGAGCAGGCCAGAGATCTCTGACCTGAGGTGGGCGTTAGCCCAGATCGGGCCTACGCCAGCGGAGGCATGAGGGAGGCACTCCGCTCAGGAGTACCTTTGGAAGAGTCGTTAGCCCACAGCCAGACTACCAGCGGAGCCAGAGGCGGTATTAGCTTAGGGTTGAATTGTTGCAGGGCGAGCAGGAGGCGATCCTAGCTGTGGGTGCTGGAGAGACGGTGTCAGCCCTAGACAGGGTGGACTGGAGGATGGGCGGACATCCCAGGGGATTGTGCTAGGTTTCAGCACTACGGGAACCTGGCTGAGTTGCTGCTGGAGCTATATAGCTAACCAGGCTGATGGGGAGAATGAGGAGGACGGTGGCCTCCTGACGGCATCTCATCATCCCTCTGCAGCCCAAGGGCAAAGTGGGCACGAGAGGGAAGAAGCAGATATTTGAAGAGAACAGAGAGACCCTGAAGTTCTACCTGCGGATCATACTAGGGGCCAATGTAAGTGCCTGC
This sequence comes from Alouatta palliata, assembly GCA_004027835.1. NCBI lineage: Eukaryota > Metazoa > Chordata > Mammalia > Primates > Atelidae > Alouatta > Alouatta palliata. The sequence goes on along the minus strand of PVKV010008586.1, from coordinate 21,376 downwards.
CTCCTTGCTTCTATGCCTACTTACAGTCCCCAGTCCTCAGCCCTGCTTGGTGAGGAGGACTGGTACCCGACAGAGCTCTAGAAGAGAGCCCCAATCAGAAAGAAATGAGAGAAGATCTGGGCACAGAGAAAGTGCTGACTAGTAAAACACAAAGGAAATGAATTCAGTCGTAGCTGAATTTGAGAGCCCTTCCTACCTACAGGTACACAAAGGCTTCTTTCCTGGGCTGAGTTGGGTGTCAGAGGAGAATCTGGATATTTGGGATTCAGGGAGCAGGGCCCTTCCTTCAAGCCCGTAAGAACAACCTTGCTCCTCCCACAGCCTGGCCTAATCCTTGGTCAGAGTTGAGGGAGACCCATGGTTTGAAGGTGTGTTCTGATCCCAGCCTGATCCTGTGATTGCTTGCAGGCCATTTACTGCCTTGTGACTTTGGTCTTCTTTTACTCATCTGCCTCATTTTGGGCCTGGGTAAGTATCTACATCCTGGGAGGTGGATGAGTGCATAGGGTCAGTGGCTGGCCTTTTATACCCTCATTCTTGCTCTGCAGTTGGCTCTGGGCTTTAGTCTGGCAATATATGGGGCCAGCTACCACTCTATGAGCTCGATGGCACGGGCAGTGTTCTCTGAGGATGGGGCCCTGATGGATGGTGGCATGGACCTCAACATGGAGCAGGGCATGGCAGAGTGAGTGTCCCCCACCGCCAGCCCAGGTGAGCGGCCCCACGGCTGGGGCCCAGATAGCCCAAGAAGCACAGCTGCAAGCAACTTGAAAAAGGTGGAAGGGAGTTGAACTGGGGCCCATCTCCTGTCTTTGGCAGCCTTCTTTCTATCCACAGGCACCTTAAGGATGTGATCCTACTGACAGCCATCGTGCAGGTGCTCAGCTGCTTCTCTCTCTATGTCTGGTCCTTCTGGCTTCTGGTACGTGGTCTGGGGGCACTCCCAAGAAGCAGCATCTAACCCTTCCCATCTTTTATTCCCTGCACCTTGCTTCAAGTTACCGTTTCTCTTGTAGGCTCCAGGCCGGGCCCTTTACCTCCTGTGGGTGAATGTGCTGGGTCCTTGGTTCACTGCAGACAGTGGCACCCCAGTACCAGAGCACAATGAGAAACGGCAGCGCCGACAGGAGCGGCGGCAGATGAAGCGGTTATAGCCATTGACACTGTGGCCACAGGCCGCTGACCCTGGGTGGCTCTGTCAGGCTGCACGGCTCCCCATGCCTGGAGCAATGAGGGCCTAGTTCAGGGGCCAGAAGCAAGTCTGAGGTATCGGATATGCTTATACTCTATAGGGTCATTGAATAAATGGCTTAGAATGTGGCTGATGGCTGTATGGGTGATGAGGGATGAGGCAGAAAGAGCTAGTCCTATGGGATTTCCCTCCTGCTACAGACCCTGCCTGGTGGGGACCCTGAAAGAAGAAAAAGGCTGTTGGATTAGCTAAGAAAATTTTATTTTGCTCCGTGATTTCAAGGAGCCCACACACATGCACATGCATAATATGCGCACGCACGCGTGCACACACACACTCTCACATGCACACACACACACAGCTAATACTGCTGAAGGCATGGCTCCTGGTCACAGAGTTCTGGGGCCAGAATTCTGCTCTGGGCCTTCCTCACTCTGTCATCTCTTGCACTGCAGTCCAGGGTCCAGATAGATTTTCAGGATGCAGCACCTTCACACCTCCAGGCCAGAACCCTTGCTCAGTCCCAGTGCCTGCACCAGGTCATCTCCGAGCCCACTCTTCAATGTCCGTCTCACTGCAGGGACAAAACAGGGTTAGAGGGGGTTGATGGGGTTCAGGTGGGCAGTGGGGTTGTCGGGGGTTACTTACAAGACTTGCGGTTGCCACGGGAACGCTTGCGTTCCCTAGCAGCCAAGGCACGAGGACTGCTCTTGGTCACAGACTGCACCAGCAGGTCCATGATCTCATCTGATGTATCACTGGGTAAACTGGAGCCTAGGGGTTCTTCTGGGGGTGCAGTGGAAGGCCCCACTGTGGGCATGATTGGGGAGCTGCTCTGGACTATGCCTGAGGGAGACAAGATAGGGAGGTCAGGCCAGGGTGGCCCTGGAGCCCAATCCCCCAGCAGCCGTGGGTCTCACCTCTGCTGCGGCGATTGTGTGTAGTGTCCTCAGGCCTGCTAGTCAGCAGACTCTTCATACTAGCATGACTGTCAGCATCTCCCCGGCCTGGTCCACTGCTCACAGCCACTGGGACAGAGGGGTTGCTAGGGGCTTCCCCAGCCACACCTGAGAACTTCTCTGTCTGGAGAGGCAAGAAGGGTGAGCTGGGAGGAGCGAAGGAAACCATGGGGGTGGCAGTCAAGACTAAGACCTGGAAGGGCATCCACCTCGGTGATCATGCGTCCCCGGGTCTTGTTGCGCTCACGGTATGTGGCCCGCTTCTGCTGCTGCTGTAGCACTCGTTCCCGGCAAGTCCGATACTCAAGTGCAAACTCCCGCAGCGTGTGGCAGAACTGTGTGATGCGCACTTCACGGGCCGCCTGCGGGGTGTAGCCCAGGTACAGCAGGAAGGCATGGAACCTAGGCAGGTGGCAGTAGGGAGGGACAGTGAGTCCTGCTTGTTGTCTGAGGGAGGGTAGTGGTGATCCTGCCCCTCTTGGGCCCATCCCCCTACCTATTGCAGACACGGCGGTGCACTATCTTCAGCATGGCAACACGGCGGGCACACTGGGCCAGGAAGTGGGTGAGGCGGGCACGCAAGGCTGGGGCCAGCTCATGCTTGGCCAAGCTCCGTAGGCTCTCCTCGGCTGCCCGGCTTCGGCGCTCCAGCTGCCCGAGGTTTTCAGTCAGCTGCTCAAAGTCCACCTAGGAGAGCAAGAGGGTGCACATACTGTCTCCCCACACCCGGTAGACAAGACACTGCCTGAGGCTGCCTTTGGGCCAGATGGGCCAGCTTGGGCCCTAAGGAGACAGATATCCAAAAACTCACAGACTCTTAGATTACAAGAGACAAGTCAATTTGATATGATGATGAACAGAAAGTTTCTTGCGGGAAGTGGCAGTTAGAAACTGAGACCCAAAGACTGAGTAGGTGTGGCTAGGCTAATAGAGGAAAGAGCATTTCTGGCAGAGGGCATAGCTCACATGCAGGTGGCTGGACCAAACCCTGGCACAGCAGCCCAAATAGGGAGAAGGAGGAAGTGCCAGGCCCAGGAAGCAGCGCTCCCTCATGCCTCCTCTGGCCTTAGTTGATTCTGGCAGGTGCTAACCTTGGCACAGCGGGTCAGGGCAGGGATTTCTGAGTAGAGGTCGGAGGATTCAGGCTGGGTCTGGAGCACTAGGGAGCAGAGATGGTGTAGCAGTGACTGCCGGCGCACAGTGTCCTTCACCTCTGACACCTTCTCCAGGTAGCTCAGCTCAAAGCCGCTGCTCTAAAAGGACATTTTCTGAGCCTGGGCCTGGTTGGCTCCAGGGCCCTGACCCCACCTAGTCCCCATGTACTGTCACTCACCTGGGAGCCATTGAGGAAGTTGCCCACAGCTAGGAGGGTAGCCAGGATGCAGCGGAAGGTGGCATTTTTTACCAGCTGTTCCATACCCACTTTCAGGTCAAACAGTGGCTCAGCAATTTCCTGGTATGGGGGACCAGGGATTCTCAGACTACATGGTCATGATGCTTACCTATCCCTACTATCTGTCCCACGCCAAGACCCAGGTACCCGCTCCATGCTGTCATAGTCCAGCTTGAAGGCCCAGAGTTGCAGACGACCAGTGAGGCCACTAATGGAGGCAAGAGTCATCAGGAAGTTTTCGGCTGGGCCCAAGGGTATGTCGGGGTTGGCCAGCTGGGCTTCCTCGATCTTCTGCTGTTCCTCCTCCGTGGGCATCATAGTTAGTAGCTTCTGAGGATGTAACCAGAGCCTGACATGGCACCCTCAGTGCAGGCCTGAGGCCTCAGGCATTGGTCTTGACCCCTCCCTCAGTCATCTAGGGGAGGTCCCAGAGTCTGGGGACTGCCCTGCAGAAATGCCAAGCCCATGCACACCACTGGAGGGACAGGAAATGCCCACCTACCAAGGAGAGGGCACACCTCCCACCCATACCCATAGCTGGGTACCCCCACCTCAATGCCATCCTTGCTGACAGCAAACTCATCAAAGTTGAGCAGGGCAGCCTTAATGACATGCACAGGTGGCAGTGTGGTTAGGCCAATATTGATGGCGTTGCTGCGCTTGGGGTCCAGCACTGTGGTCATTGTCCGACGGCCCTCGCCAGCTTTCTGAATAGTTGGGGGAAGGGCAGTGTAAGACTGAGAAAGGGACTAGCTGGGACAGCAATCTAAGAGGGCACTCCAAGGCCCTCCTCTAAATAGCCAAATGATGGGCCAGGCACGGTGGCTCACGCCTGTAATCCCAGCACTTTGGGAGGCCAAGGTGGGTGGATCACTTGAGACCAGGAGTTCGAGACCAGCTTGGCCAACATGGTGAAACCTCGTCTCTTTAAAAAAAAAAAAGAAAATAGCCAAATGATCCCACAACTGACAAACTGGCAACCTGGGATGTGTAAGACATTGGGATGAGTTTAGATTCTTTTGAGACAAAGTCTCGCTCTGCCACCCAGCCTGGAGTGCAGTGATGCCATCATAGCCCACTGCAGTTTATCTTCTGAGATCTTCCTGCCTCAGCCTCCCAAGTAGCTGGGATTACAGGCACCCATCACCATACCTGGCTCATTTTATATTTTTAGTAGAGACAGGGTTTTGCCGATTTCACCAGGCTGGTTTCAAACTCCTGACCTCAAATGATCCACCCACCTCGGCCTCTGAAAGTCCTGGGATTACAGGCATGAGCCACTGCACTTGGCCCAACTTTTAGTAGAGATAAGGGCTCATTATGTTGCCCAGGCTGGCCTCAAACTCCTGGATTACAGGCATGAGCCACCATGCCCAGGCATGTTTAGATTCTAGTTGGGGCACTGCTGATCCCTTGTTAGGAGACCTTGGACAATTCCCTACTCCTTTCTTTGCCTTGGTTTCCCCATGTGGGAAGTAAGCGACTAGCTCCAACAGGTCAGATCCTTGAGCTCTAATTCCCTCCCACCTCCATTGGGGTTACCATGCAGATCCGTAGATTTACCTTGGAGGGCAGCACGTCTTTGGCACGGGACTCAAAGAGGTGTTCTAGCCGGGCCGTATCCACTGAGACGGGCTCCAGTGAAGCCCAAAGGGTGGCGCAGGGCCCAAAGCGACTTGCAGAGACTCCATGGCCCCCAGCCAGCTTTAGCTCACGCCAGAAAAGTTTCACTGTCTTCCTCTTGGTGGGAAGGGCTGCACTGTCAGGCACTGAAGGGGGAAGAGTCGCAGCCAGAGGTGGAGGTGGTGGGAAGGGGCCTTTGATGGGTGGGGGAGGTAGAGGTGGGGGAGGTGGGGGGACTCCAGAGAACAGGGGCAGTGGGGGTGGGGGAGGTGGGACCCCTTTCCCAACCTCCACAGACTCTATATTCAGGATGTCCTGGTCTTCGTCCTCCCCGAGATCTGAGAAGTCCAGGTCCCCAATGCAGAGCTTGGGTGCACGGGTAGGGAGCTCCCAGCTGGGCTCAGCCTTGGGACTTGATGACATTAGTGGCTCTGGCTCAAGGCTTCGCTGGGTGCGGAGCAGGACACGGGGGGCAGGGCTCTGGGGTGTTCTGGGTACAGGGGCTGTCTCTGGGGAGTCCCAGAGTTCCCGGGCATCTAAAGAAAGGGAAGCAGCTGTCAGTGCCATGCCCTCTGTGGGGCAACAGAGCAACAGGCAGACTCTGCCTGCCCACCCACCTACTCACCTGAGTGTCCATCTGCCTCATCAGGCATGGCCCCAGCCAATGTCTCTGCCCAGCCCTGGGTCAGCGCAACCTGCTTCTCTGTTTCTGCTGCCACCACATTCTCCAGGAACCGGGCTCTGAGGGGAGGTGCTTGTCAGTGACAGTGTCTGACACACCCCAGCCCAGGTGCACATGCCTTGCTGAGCCCCTGGACACCACCCCCAGTTGCAGGCACACACACGGGGAATAGTCCATGCGCTGAGCAGACCAGAACCGCCCCACAAGGCCAGGCTCTCTTCAGTCCTCGACATCTGGGGAGGATTACTACCAACCCAGCATTCCCAGGTGAAAATAGAGGGAGAATTAACATCTAACTTGTAACTTCGTTCATGTTCACTGTCCTGAATATTTTTGTTTTTTAGAGATAGCCTTTCACTCTGTCAATCACCCAGGACGGAGTACAGTAGTGTAATCATAGCTCACTGCAGCCTCAGCCTCCCGAGTAGCTGGGACTACAGGCGTGTGCCACCATGCCCAGTTAATTTTTAATTTGTTTTTGTGGAAACAGGGTCTCACTTTGTTGCTCAGGCTGGTCTTGAACTCCTGGCCTCAAGCAATCCTTTCAATTCAGCCTCCTGAAGTGCTGGGATTACAGGCGTGAATGATGTACTCAGCCAAATTTTTAAAAATTTCTCTGTAGAGACAAGGTCTTGCTATGTTGCCCAGCCTAGTGTCTTGAGGCTAGACAAAGACTCTTAGAGCAGGGGAAGAGGATAGCTGTCCCAATGGCTGTATCAGGATGTCCCTCCCCTGGCATGTCTGGTAGCTTCTGGGAGCCTATGTCCAGGAAAGGCCTGGTAAACAGGCTGGGCACAGTGGCTCATGCCTGTAATCCCCCCACTTTGGGAGGCAGAGATGTGTGGATCACTGGAGTTGGAAACCAGCCTGGCTAACATGGTGAAATCCTGTGTCTACTAAAAATACAAAAATTACCCAGGCGTCATGGTGCAGGCCTGTAATCCCAGCTACTTGGGAGGCTGAGGCAGGAGAATTGCTTGAACCTGGGAGGCAGAGGTTGCAGTGAGCTGATACTGTGCCACTGCACTCTAGCCTTGGAGACAGGGCAAGACTCTGTCTCAAAAAAAAAGTAAGTTCATGGTAAACATTGGACACTCAGTTTATGCTAAAATAATGGGTGCAATCCAGTATCTCTTTTCTGGCCCCTCCAGCCTCTGTTGGCTTTCAGTCCCTGCCTTTCCCTCAGTCTTAGGTAACTCCTCCACCCCCACACCACACAGCGCCCTAGGTCCCCTCCCTGCCCATTCCTGAGCTGAGGACATGGCAGAATGAGCCCCAGATTGGGCATCCACATCCCCATATCTGGCTGCTAAGGTGTCACTACTGAAGCACAGTGACCACTGTGGCCCCAGTGAATTGCCTCCCAGTGTTTAGCTTTTGGGTTACCAAAGTGGCCTATGTCTAGGAGAGGATAGACCTGAGAGTCCCCCAGCTCTGGCTGCATAAGGCACATGGAACCCCTGCTGGGGAAGCAATGCTGAAGCCCTGAGCACATGGCAGGCCTGGCAGGCTGGCCTCTGTACTTACTCCAGCCTGGCCTGCCCAGGAGGGGACTGGGGGACAGGTGGGCTCTCAGGGGCCCTGGGTAGGGGGGATGAGAGGAAGAGATGGTAACTGTGGTGCCAGCACCATGGTTGCTCATACCCACACAGAGCTGGGCAGTGATACTGGTGTTCCTTCCCAGCTACAGTGGGAAGGGGGGAAGGCATGACATGAGGATACTGGAAGTGGAGGGGAGAGACTGATGTGAAGCAGGACAGGGTGCAGGAAGAGACAGAGGCAGCAGAACAAGGAAGTGACAGACAGGGGATAGGAGACATGACCAGAGGCAAAGACAGGCAGAATGTCAGGAGACAAAGGAAGCCACAGGAGGAGGAGATCCAGTCAGAGCAGCGCCCCACCCGCTGACAGTCACTTACCAAATGGGAGCAGTTTGGTGAAGTCTGGAAAGAGAGACAGAAAGCACGCGTTTGGACAGAGGAGGCTGAGGGCCCATGGAGGGGCGCAAAGCAGAGGGACAGTGGGAGAGGGGACTCCAGGGTGGCTTCTGTCTCCCTGCTTACTTGTAGATGCTCCTCTCGCTGGAGGTGTCGGCCGAGGGTGCCAGAGAGATGGTAGGGAAAATGTTCACTGAAGCTTGGAGGCCGGAGGGAGGGCCCACAGGGCTGGAGGTGGGGCTGGTGGAAGAGGTGGGGCCTACTGGTGAGGCGGGGCCTGTGGGGCTGGAGGCAGGGGCGGGTCAGTGGGGCGGGGCCTGAGGAGCTGGAGGTGGGGCTTGTCAGTGGGGCAGGGCCTGAGGGGTTGGGGTCAGGGCCTGTCAGCTAACAAGGCCCTGCCTAGTAGATCCACCCTTCCCCATCTACGGAGGCTCATACTTACCCAGGTTCTGGGGCACGCGCAGGGCAGCCCCCACCTTCCAGAGATCGGCGGCTCCTCTTGCCCTCCTCAGAAGAAGGCTTTCGTCGTTCCCGCCGCCCACCCATGCCTGGGGCTTCCTCGATGTCTCCATCTTCTAATTTCAGGGCGTTCTAGCAGAGGTGGACCACGATGTAAGCAAGTGGTTAACGTGCATGCAGGTGGGGTGAGGCGCTGGGGACTGCACTTGTGTCTTCCCTCCTTCCAGTTCCCCTCAGAGCCTAGGGCCCGGCCCACCTCATAGAGCACAAGCTGTGTGCGCAGGTCGACATCAGTGCCCGCAGTGCCCAGGTGGCGCTGGACCAGCACCTCCATGCCCTGCTGCTCCAGTGCATCCGTCACATCATAGAAGGAGTCCTGGTCTGGGAGCGCTGCCAGTGTCTGGAGGGCGGAGATAAGAAGGCAAGGCTGAGGTTGGTGGAGAGGTCAGGAACCCGAGCAGCCCAGAGCTGGCACCCAGTTCTTGACCACACCTTGTTGATGAGGGTGACCGTGTACACCAAAAGCTCAGGGTCAGCGCCATTCTTCTCCTCCAGGATGGACACCAGATTGGCCCAGGGAGGAGCACCTGCCACACAGAAAGTGTCATGCGGGGACAGGTAGGAGAGAGGGCTTTGAGTGGTGGGGGAGGAAGGGACAGTCTCTGACCGGTGGCGCTGGCCACAGAGTTGACTGCACGGATGAACAGCGGGGCGTTGTTTTCCGAGTATTCTACAAACACCAACAGCAGCTTCAGGGCTGTCTTCACCACCAAGCGGGACTGAGGGGAGAGGTCAGCACATATGAGTGGGGCTTAGGCCAGACCTGTGCCAGCTCCTGCTGGGGAAGGGGAAGGGCTGTTGGGGCTGGACCCAGAGAGGAGAATCTAGACAGAATGACCGTGCTCCAGGCCCAGGCACTGAAGTGCCTTCTAGGCTTAGAGAGGCCTCACACTCACTCCCTTCCAGCCTACTTTGCAGAACAGGAAACTGAGGCTCAGAGAGAAGCAATAGGCAAAGGGTATAAGGCTGGGTGGAGAGCCACTTACCAGGCTGGCACACAGTGTGTACAGCCACTGAACAGTCTCACTGTGGGCCACCACCCCCAGCATTCCATCCACAAAGAGCATCAGCTGGCCAAGTGCTGGAGACACAGGGATGGGCAGAGTCAGTGAGGGTCGCTGGAGCAGAGGTCATGGGGGAGGGGTGGGGCTGACCTCGAAGGATGTAGCTCTGGTAGTTGTGGTCGGCAGCAGCACCCACACGGATCAGGCAGCTCAGCCCCTCTGAATGCACAAATTCAGGCACCAGGTCTTTGTCCTCCTGGGGGCACCATCGGGGAGTTTAGCGAGGCTTGGGCTGCACACCCACCCCCAGCCCACTGCAGGGCCTCACCTGGAAGATCTGTTTCAGTGAGAAGAGGGAGCGGCGGAGCTCAGGGCCACTGGAGCCATACAGCTTTTCTGCAAAAGGTAGGGCATGAAACCCTCTAGGGGACACAGACTCACTGTCTTCCTCTATTGGGACACAACCACAACCTCCACCCAAGAATAGTTGTATATATAAACAGTCACATATATAAATATGTATACATACATACATAGATACATACACACACACACACACACACACACATATATATATATTTTTTTTTTTGTCTAAGAGGGTCTCACTCTGTCACCCAGGCTGGAGTGCAGTGGCACAGTCATAGCTCACTGCAGCCTCAAACTCCTAGCCTCAAGCAATCCCTCCCCGCTTGACCTCCCAAAGCAATGGCATTGCAAGTATGAGCCACCATACCTGGTCTGTACTAACATTCTTGAACCCCCCTCCACTCCCATCCTGGCACTGGAAGGAGAGGTCAGGACAGGGAAAGGAAGAAGCACATCCAGGTGAACCTGCTCCACCCACTGTTCAGCACAGGCCTGAAAGTGAGCCAACTGGGCCATGGGGAGGAGGTGCTGCTGGACACGGATGCCCTCACACACTCACCCAAGATAGCGTTGACCCTCACAGAGAGCTGGGTCCGAAGAATCAGTGTGGGCTTCCGCCCTTTGCTGGAATCAAGGATCCCTGTCAGCAGCTCCCAGCTCATCCCTCAGCATCCCTCCCCATAAACCAAGGGAGCCAAAGACCTCCCCATGCCAACCCCAGCCCAACTCTTTCCTCCCCAGCTGCTCCACCAAGGACCCAAGGATTGGCCAGACAAGAAGGTTGGTGCAAACATATGTTTCTTGGGTATGTGGGAGAGCCCTTGACTCCCATCTTGGGCAGCAGGTAACACTGGCCAGGCTTTAGAATTCCCTTGGCACAGTTCCCTGGGGCAGGAGGTGACCCATGGCACAGTTCCCTGGGGCAGGAGGTGACCCATGGCCCAGGCTAGCTATCAAGTGTCTCAGCTGCTGATATTTGAGCCAGCCCCTGGCAAGGGTAGGGATAACCTTGCCTCCCTGGCCCCATCAGTTCTGACCTGATCTCTTCATAGAAGCCCTCCAGCATCTCTCGCTGCTCTTCCAGGGACAGCTCAGGGTCCAGGTAGTATCCAGAGGGAGACACTTGCAGAGCACAGTCCTCCAGCTGGGGACAAAAGGGACAGCTTGAGACTGAGGAAGAGGTGGCAGGGGAATGTATGAAGACCCCTGACCTCTTACCTCCCAGTTGGGAGGTGGCAGAGAGACACAGGGTCTGCACTACAGCCGTGCATTCCTTCAGCAGTTGTTTCTCAAGTGCCTACTGTGTGCAAAGCCCATCTGTCTCAGGCACCAGGCATTCTTGCCCTTTGTCTCTGCCATTTCTTCTCCTGGCTGACACCTACCTATTCTTTAGGTTGCTATGCAACCCACTCCACCCTGTGTGTGTGCTCTCCTCCGAGACCTTCCACACAACATTCTAATATCCGAGCCACTGGTCTCCTTTCCCTCTAGCTGTGTTCTCCGCAAGGACCCAAGGCACTCCACTGTCTTGCTCCCTGCTGTATCTGTAGAGTCTGGCATAGCACCTGACACATGGTAAGCACTCACTAAGGCTTGTTGAGCTAATGAACATGGATGAGGAAGGGGAATTAAGAGAAGATGGGAGGAAGTTCCTGCCTTCGAGGAAGCTCACAGCCTTGTGGGGTGAAAAGCTGTTGTCACAAAGCATTAACCCCGAGAGAGAAAGTGTTAAGATGGCTGGGAGGTGCAAACACATCTGGGAGAGTGTGTCTGTGTGTGTGCGCGCGCGTGTGTGTGTGTGTGTGTGTGTCTCAGTGAGTAAGAGGGTGAAGAACAGGGTCTGATCTATAGACTCCCCGGTCCCACCAGATTTCTGTCTTTTCCTTCCCCAAAGTGGGCTTCAGTTATAGTGGTCCTAGCTAGACTTCAGAGACCCCCCTCAAGGGGGCCTGTTAAAAAACAAACTTAAGGCTGGGCATGCTGGCTCACGCCTGTAATCTCAGCACTTTGTGGTGCCAAGGCAGGCGAATCACTTGAGGTCAGGAGTTCGAGACCAGCCTGGCCAACATGGTGAAATCCCATCTCTACAAAATACAAAAATTAGTCGGGCATGATGCCGGGTGCCTGTAATCCCAGCTACTAGGGAGGCTGAAGCCAGGGAATTGCTTGAACCTGGAAGGCGGAGGTTACAGTGAGCTGAGATCACACCATTGCACTCTAGCCTGGGTGACAGAGACTCCCTCTCAAAAACAAAACAATTTAGAGTCTGACTCAGTCTACAGTAGGACCCCGAAGCCTGCCTTTGTAACAGGCAGGCACATGCTCCATCCACGTGTCCATCTCCCATGTTTCCCTCCCTGAGCCTGGCTCTCCTCCCCCGCCACAGAGCATGGCACTTGGCCCCTTGAGAAGTGCCTGTAGAGAAGCCTGAGGGAGGCGACTCCCGAGTCAGAGGGTGGCACTCTGCCTCTCCCAGATACCTCCCCCGTTGCACAGTGCAGGTATGCAGGCTCAGCAAAGTCCCCTTGATTTAAGTGGCTCTGGCCCTTGAGATGCTTTGGCCCAGAGGGCCCACCTCTGAAGAGGCAGGGGGTACTCCAGTGTCCATCTTACTGCGCATGTCAGTTTCAACATTTGTCCTGCTGTTTGGTCAGCCCTGCCCTGTTCTGGACTCCGCCCAAGGGCTTCCAAATGGCCTTGGTCCCCTGGGGAAAAAGGGAGGCCAGCTCCTGCCCCAGCTCCCACCTCTGTTTAGCACTCCTTGCTCCTGCCTCAGAGCCTGACCTGGCTCCTTCCCCACAGTTTAGCCTGTGGGCCCCTTGGGTGACCCCCACCCCTCCTCGCCTGGGACCTGGGACATAGGACAAACACTCCAGCCTGTTCTCTGTCCCACTTCCTGCCTGGCTGCCTGCCCTCCCCAGGGTGCCTTGGGCGGGTCTGGCTGCTTTCCCCTCCCTGGGAGCAGAGTCATCTTCTCCAGAGCCTACTGGGAACAGGCCTGAGAAGGGGCAGCAAGGCCTGAGGGCTGGGGTATCTTGTCCAGGGCCAGCTCAGCTGAGGGCAGCTCACATTTCTCCTGATCTCTCTTCCCACACAGTGACTCAGCAGCCTACCACCCCACCCCTATTCAGGCACAGCCATATCTGCCTCCCTTGGCCTGGAGGATTCTGGAACCCTAGAGGAAGACACCTCCCCCAGAGCCACCCCTGTCAGGGATCCCCCCGAAATCACACACTTATAGAACAGCTCATTCATTCGAACATTCATGAACCTGCTGGTTTCAGATGCAGAGGACCTAGCAGGAATCAGACACTGCCTTTGCCTTCCCTTCCTTCCTTGTAGCCCAGTGGGCAAGACAGACAGACTTAACTCAGAAAACACAAAATCACAACTTCCACAGGTGCTAAGAAAGGGGAGGGGCAGAGTTCTATAAAGATAAACGGGGGGAGGGGCAGAGTTCTATAAAGATAAACAGGAGGGGAGATCATGTTATACCTGGTAACTGCTTACACACCCAGGTATAATGTTGGCTTTGAACTGGCCAACAGTTCAAACACAGGCTGAAGCAGCACAGCCCCAGAAAGGTGAGGCCCACCACACTGTCTTGTGCTCTTGCATGCTCTAATTCCAAGGGAGCAGAGAATGGCCCCTCTCCTTCCAGGAGACCTGGGACACCTGCATCCATCTGGGGCAGGGTCCTGAAGGGTAAGTGGTCGACCTTTTTTTTTTTTTTTTTTTTGTGATGGAATCTCAGTCTGACTGTCTCCCAGGCTGGAGTGCAGTGTGGCGCGATCTCAGCTCACTGCAACCTCCGCCTCCCAGGTTCAGGTGATTCTCCTACCTTAGCTTCCCAAATACCTGGGATTACAGGTGTGCACCATCATGCCTGGCTAATTTTTGTATTTTTAGTAGGGATGAGGTTTCAGCATGTTGGCTGGGCTGGTCTTGAACTCCTGATCTCAAGTGATCCACAGGCCTCTGCCTCTCCAAGTGCTGGGATTACAGGTGTGAGCCACTGCACTCAGCCAATCATCCCCCTTCTCTAGTCTTTTAGCTGAGCAGGTTCAACCTGTCTCTGTCGTCGTGGCAGTGTCCTCCTTAGCCACTTCGCCTGTCCAGTCCTGCCAGGGCCTCATTTCTGGGGAGGAGGTCCACGAAAACAGGCAGTCCAGTGCCTTCCAGGACACAGTCTCCCCACCCCCAGCTGTCAGTCCTGGGTGGAAGTGGGGGTGGTAAGCTAGAGTCAGGCAAGCAGCAAAGAGCAGGAGACTTCCTGCCAGCAGGATGGTACTTGTCCCTCACACCCCTGGCCCCTTCCTGGGGTCACCCTTCTGAGAAAGCCAAACCTCTGGGCCTTGTTTCTCACACCCTGGGGCTGGGCCAGGCCTGAATAAGCCCAAACCCTGGTCCTTGCTGACAGGGTTAAGGTCAGCATGTAGTATGGACCCACATCCCTGACACCTTCCTGGCTCTTGTCTTCCTCACTTCTCTGGTCTCTGTCTTGGGGTAGAGTCCTTCCCTCATTCTTCCCAGGCTCAGCTTCTCACTTTGGCCTCCAGCCCACTATTCTCTTGACTCTCCAGGCCCAGGCTTTTCTGGCAGCCCAAAACCAACTAGTTACATATGGTTTTATATGCAAGGTCAAGCTCAGGGGAACACGGCATCTACTTCTCTCTCTTTCTAGATAGGTATCTAGATCTATATTATAGACATCTGTCTATAATATAGATGTCTATAGGTATTGATAACCTATATATATATCATATCTATTATATATATATATATAGGTACTCATTACATATATCTGTTATCTAATATATATATATTTTCCCCTGTTATTTTTGGACTGTCTTACCCAATATTTTTAATAACAGTGTAATCAGGTAAGACTGAACATACTAGAGCAGGGTACAGGGAAGATGGAAAAGGGGTGGGATTATAGGCTGAAGGGCTTCTGTTTTAAAAAATAATTGGTTAACTGCCTCTTTTGTCTCCTTTCTTATAAACACAGGACCCGGTGTTCTGAAGACCCTCCTTTCCTGTTATCGTGGGTCTCCAACTAGAGCGTGACTTCCTGAATGAGATGACATGGATGGCCCTTGGGGAGGGAAATCCACTTTTGTTATCTTTTCGTTATGCTTCCTCTGTGGCACTGGGCTGCCTCTTTCTTTTTCTTTTTTTTTTTTTTTTTAATACAAATAGGATTTATATTGCCCACACTGTTCTTGAACTCCTGGCCTCAAGCAGTCCTCTGGCCTTAGCTTCCCAAAGTGCTGAGATTACAGGCATGAGCCATGAGAAGAGCAGCCTGAGCCGTCTATTTAATTTGATTCTACCAATAATCCTTTTACAGATAGGAAAACCAAGAAAGAAAATTAGCACATTGCCCCAGGCTGCACAGCCAGGAGCCATGGCTAATTGATGCCATCTTGGGCGGATGGGCCCTGGAAGTACTTTAGGGAACCCTAGAGGGGAGGTGGAGTGAGGGCTGGGACCAGCAGGATTGCCAAGAGCTGAAGACATCCTCTTAGCTTTCTGGACTCTGTAAATACTCCAAACTGGTCCTCCCAGTTCCAGCAAGGGAACACCAGTAGACACACATACCTCATACAAGCTAGGATAATAGTATCTACCTCTGCCCAGACCTAAGTGCCAGGGTCCCTCACCA
This sequence comes from Alouatta palliata, assembly GCA_004027835.1. NCBI lineage: Eukaryota > Metazoa > Chordata > Mammalia > Primates > Atelidae > Alouatta > Alouatta palliata. Next base: position 6,033 of record PVKV010008586.1, on the reverse strand, counting down.
GGCTGCAGCTCAGCCACTCTGTTCCAGAATAACTAGCAGGTTGGATGGACCAGCCCCAGAGGAGGCCAGGAGGAGACCAGGGCTCATTCCCACACCCTAGTTTTCTACAGTCTCCCAAAGACTCCTGAGATGTAAAAAGGCTAGATGGGTTGGGGTAGGGTCAGGAAACATTTCAGGACAGTGCCACCACTGTCCTCCTCTGATTTTTAGCCACAGCTAGGGAAACAAAGTTGCTCATAATGACCAGATTTCTAAGGCTATCCCAACTGCCAGGGGGAAAGGGCTTGCCTGGCTTAGCAGCAGGATCAGAGAAGCACCCCAGGTGCCCCTACCCGTAGCTCAGGGAGAAAAAAGTCAGTGCTATACCCAGTGTGGTGAGGGCTTTGGGTATCAGAGAGAGGCTCCTGAGACACTTCCCAGAAGGGAGGGTAGGACTGGGAAGCTCTGGATTAGGAGATGAGATACAGGGCCAGAGGGACACATTTTCCCCTGGGGCAAAGGCAGGTCCCTGGGCTGGGGGAGTATTTTGCATGGAGCGGAGAAAGGCACTCCTGAGTTCCCCATCAACACTAGGTCTGGCCCAAGGCACTGTCAGGCTTCCCTCCACCAACCAGGGCCAGGAGATGAGTCAGAGGCTGTGGCCACGAGCTTCCTCCTAGACTAGGAGGAAATGAGCAAGGCTTTCTCAGACCTGAACACTCTTTAAAAAGGAAGCCCCCCAGGGGAACTCTAGGGGCTGGGCTTGGCTCAAAAGGGTATGCAGGTGGAGCCCCAGGGAGAAAGCAGGCTGGCCTTGGTACATCCCCAGGGAGGGGGGTTATCTGCTGGGATGATCAGGGCCAGTGCCTAGGGCCAGTACTCAGAGGAAGACAGAGGCCACTTCACTGTGTCCTGTCCTCTGCTGGACAACTGTACATAGGATAAAGCAATGAGTAGAGAACTCCCTCCTTTTATTTCTGCCCTACAGCTTGGGACAGGGATGCCTGGGCTTCTGGGCCACCTTTCCCCTCCAGAGGGCCAGCAAGACAGTCCTGAGTCATGTCTGTGCCTCTGGGGCACCCACTTATAGGACTATGGGAGGAACCAGTTGTTGACATTTCCTGCAAGGAGGGGCCCTGCTCCCCCTCGCTCAGCTCTCTGATGTTCCTGCCCCTGCCCCTGCCCTATTCTTAGCCCCTCTTCCTCCAGCCTTCTATTCTGGGGCTGTGGTCACAGTTTATATTTGGGTTGAGCGCATCACAGTGCATCTGACCATTCCTGGCAGAGCTGCTAGCCCCAGGGAGTCCTGGCTCCGGGTATTATGGTAACCTAGTGTACCGCCTCCATATCCCTGTGGGGGAGGAGAGGCAGTCCTCAGGTACTCCAGGTGGGAGAACATGAAACTGGGGAGACCAGGAAGGACTACATTGGAGATGGGAAACTTATGTTCTCCATCGGAGCTCTGTAGTGTCCTCAGCAAAGGAGCAGGGAACAGAGGGCAGAGCACCTTGTGGGGTCAGGTGGGGAAACAGGTCCCATGAGATGAGATGGAAAGGGTGGTTCTGAGCCTCTTTCTTGCAGCTGACCTTCCAGGCCTGCCCCTAGTTGGGAAGAGGGGTGTCAAGGGGCTGGGCACGGTGGCTCGCGCCTGTAATCCCAGGACTTTGGGAGGCCGAGGCCGGCGGAACACGAGGTCAAGAGATCAAGACCATCCCGGACAAAATGGTGAAACCCCGTCTCTACTAAAAATACAAAAAATAGCCGGGCATGGTGGCATGTGCCTGTGGTCCCAGCTACTCGGGAGGCTGAGGCGGAAGAATCGCTTGAACCCAGGAGGCGGAGGTTGCAGTGAGCCGAGATTGCGCCCCTGGACTCCAGCCTGGTGACAGAGCAAGACTCTGTCTCCAAAAAAAAAAAAAAAAAATTAGCTGGGCGTGGTGACGCACGCCTGTAAACCCAGCTCTGTTCAAGAGGCTGAGGCAGAATTGCTAGAATCCGGGAGGCGGAGGTTGCAGTGAGCTGAGATGGCCCCCCACTGCACTCCAGCCTGGGCGACAGAGACAGAATCCATCTTAAAAAAAAAAAAAAAGGAGGGGGGAGGTGTTGGGGCTATTTCCAATCCTTGAGTGGCAGGATGAGAGGAATACTATATTTTCTCTAGTGCCCCACCCTTATTTCAGGACCAGGACTTTAGGAGCCTGGAAGAGGGAACCAGTCACAATTCAGCACTCCTGTCTTCCCAGCCCCCAGCCTGAATGGGAGGTGGCCTTCAGCTGCACACGCTTCTTCCAAGCACACCTCAATTTGTCCCTCTGAATAGGGCAGGACAAGTGGGGTCTGCGTCAAAACTCAGGCAGTAGGCAGTGTGCTGCATCCTTTGGCCTTGAAGCCGGGTAGGGGGCCACTCCCCAGGCCAAAAGTCTCACCGCTCCCACCAGCGCTCGGAGGCGGGGCCGTCCGCAGGGCGAGGAATGCGGGCTGGGGGCCCGGGGCACATTCCAAGGGAGACCCTGGGCCCAAGGGGCAAGTTTACGCAACGCGGCGCCCAGCTGAGGATGGGAGCAGGGGAGGGCACCCACACCAACTCCCTCTCTTCTGCGCCAGCACTCGAGGCGGTCGGGCTGGCGGGGATCCTGGGGGTGGTGGTAGTGCGCCTCCCAGAGTCCTGGCCCGGAAACAGCGTGCCGGAAAGGGCTGCTTGCGGGGGGCTAAGGGCGGTGAGAGGGAGGGGAGAAAATGTAGGCTGGCCATCTGGGAAAGGGCCTCTTCTCGCACAATGCACAAGTCGGCTTCGGGGCGGCGGCAAAGTAGAGCAGGCCGGCGGTTTAAAATTAGCATGGCTCTCCCTCTCACTTCCAGGAGCCGGCAGATGGGCGGCGAGTGTTGGGGGATGGGGGGCGGGAGCGGTGACTCAAAGGGCTTTTCCACCCGTGCAGCCTCCTGCGCTCTGCGAATCCCCGGCCAGACCGCTTCCCGGGGACTCCCCTCACCCCGTGAAGTCTCTCCTCGGTCGGCACTCCCTTGTTCCCACTGACCTACAGGGTCAAGCCCCAGTCCAGCTTCATAACACCACGGGAAATCTCCGCCACCTCTAATAGCCAGCCCCGGGCCCGCCTCTCCACGTGGTCCCGCCCCCACCTCACCTGAAGCAGGTGGAAGCTTGTCCCTCCCCAGCTCCGCCTCCAGGGTCCACTACAGCCCAAACAGCTACCGTCATCCTAACCAGGGAAGCCACCCTGGCAAACGGATGGCGAGTGGAACTCGAGCACCTCCCCAGGTGCGCCTAATTCGAAGGGAGGCCAGAATGGCGGGGACAAGTTTCTAGCACCCCTCTTCAGTTTCCCCTCAACTTGAGAGGGGACTCCCCCGCAGGAGAGGCAGCGTGGACCCTGGGACCCCAGCCCAAGACTTTTCGGGAGAGCCCTTGCTCCAGCCTCTTCCCGAGGTGTACCTCCCACCAGCTTTCATGGCGCCCACCCTAAACCCCCGATCGCCCCAACCTTTCTCCAGTCCCCCTCACCTTGAGCGGCGCCCCTAGCAGGCGGTGCAGCGCGGGTATCTGCGCGCCCAGGGGCAGCGCCCCGTCCAGGGTGCAGGTGGGGGCCCGGCGCGGCTCCGGGAAGTTGGCACACGCGAAGGGGTCGGTGTCTTCCAGGTACTGCACCCTCACGGTCACCACTGATACGGGCTCCCCGTCCCCGCGGTCGTCCCCGCCCGCCATGGCTTTGCCGCCGGCTCGGGCGGCGCACCTCCGAATCCCGGCCCCACAGCAGCTTCTACTCCAGCTCACTGTAGCTCCGCTGTTCTGGCTGGGCCGGACCGGACGCGGCTGGAGGGGCGGGGCCAGACGGAGGCAGGGACGAGGAAGGGGGTGGAGCCAAGATTAGTCCCCGATTGCGCGCGTGGAGGTAACCACCGCTGGAGGCGGGGCTGGCGCTAGCCACTCACAGGGCCCAGCGGGAATCCCGTTAGTTCACTGGCTAGGAGGGCGGGAAAAGTCGAGCTCTCGCCCCGCCTTCGAGAAGGAACCGAGCGCGGGAGGCTTTCTTCTGTCTGGGGGTAGTGAGGCTGTGTTCTGTCTGAAGGGTGTTAGGACAGATGGGGGAGAAGTTTCTTTAGACAGTGGCCGGCCAGGTCTCTCTCAGTTGAGGGACAAGATGACCCTCATTCCTTCCATTTGAGGGATGAGTGTTTGTGGTTTCCTCATTTGGGGAAAGCAGTGAGGGGGTCCCTTCAATCTGGAGCAAGAAGTGAGAATAGATTCCATTCAGTTTGAAGGAAGAGGTGGGATCAGTTCCCTTTAGTTGTGGGAAGAAGAGGGAAGGATGCCCTTCAGTTTTCTGGGAAAAGATTGGGATGAGTCAGTTTGAGGGGGCAGATAGAACACGTTCCCCTCAGATTTGGAGAAAAAGTGGGATGGGTGCCCCTCAGCTTCAGTGAAAAGTGGAGACAGTCCTCCTCTGGTGCGAGATGAGCCGAATGCCCCTTAGATTTGGAAAAGGCTGAGTGCATCCCGCCTAGTTTGTAGGGAATCAGTAGGCTGGGTTTTCCGTAGGTTCCTGTCAGCTTCATGGAAGAGAAGAGACAGTTACCTGTAGTGTGTTTGAAAGGAAGAGCCAGGTGCTCCTCGGTTTGGGAGATGAAGAACAGCCTTCCTCTTCCCCTGGAATGAGCTGGGCCAGTCTGGGCCTTGGGGTTTCTGGGGACGTCGGGGGCAGCGTTGTCCATCACTGCTCTGGGGAGCGTCCAGTGCGCGTGCGCAGCTCAGGTCCGGGCGGGGGCCGGAGGGGGGTCCTGGGCTTGGGAGCGCAGCGCGGAGGGCGGCGAAGCACGGTCCCTAGCCGTCTGCACCCGGCCGCGCCTGGGCCCCAGGGGAGGGCTGCTAGTCGCCCCGCAGCGCTGGCTGAGGAGGAGCCGTGCCCCTCCCGTCCTGACCGCGCCCCCCGGCGGACCGTCGCCCTTCCCTCTGCGGGTTGCCCCGGGGGCCGTGACCGCGCACTGCTTTGAATCCGGTGGGGGCGGTGTTGGGGGAGCAGACTCGGAGGAGTAGGTTGTGGAACTTGGGGGAGAGCTGCACTGGGGAATTTCCGGAGCTGGGACTGATTTAGGGAGGAAGGAGGAGGGGGTCCCAGACTACGGGCGTCCGGGGCAGGGTCTCCGAGCCCGGACTGGACTTGGGGGTATCGGAACCGGGATTGGGGGGAGCGGGACCCACGTGCCTGTGACGCGGGGGCGCCCGGTAGGTGGCGGCGGCGACGCGGGGCCGGCGGCCGTGCGGTGCCGGGAGGGCGGCTGGGCAGGAGACAGGATGCTGCGCGCTGCACTGTCCCTGCTCGCGCTGCCCCTGGCGGGGGCGGCCGAAGAACCCACCCACAAGCCGGAGTCCCCGGGCGAGCCTCCCCCAGGCTTGGAGCTCTTCCGCTGGCAGTGGCACGAGGTCGAGGCGCCCTACCTGGTAGCCCTGTGGATCCTGGTGGCCAGCCTGGCCAAAATCGGTGAGTGCGTGTGTGCGTGCGCCAGGCCAACGGCCCGCGGCGGACCTGCCCCCAACACCCCCACCTCCTCAGTCCTCAGATTGTGGCTGGCTTCTTGCACGGTGCCGGGACTCAGGTTTGGATTCCAAAAATCCGGGCTCTCGCCCAGTACCTGCGTTGCTTCTTGCAGGTTCCTGGTCCCTGTCTTCTCCCATGGGAGCTCTGAGGATTTGCCTTTCTGAAGGGCTGTTCCCTGCTCTCCCCAACTCCATCTTTAGGCTCCTTTGCCCTCTCTGCTGTCCTCTTCCCCTTGCAGTAGGCCCTCCTCAGTCTGGTCTCTCCCCCACCAATCCTCAGCCTCCCAGAAACCTCTGTCGGCAGTGAGGACATGTGGGGACATTGAGGGGAGGGTGTTCTCCCACGAACACAGGCATTCTGGTTCTGAAGAAGCAGCATTCCCTGGAGACCACGTCCAAGTGTCCATTCCCTTGGGAAACTACACCACCGCCACTTCTCCTCTGCTCCCCACTTAAAGCTGCTGCCTTCTCGTGCCTGTGTGTGCGGACCCCCCCCCCCCCCC